>CAMOHE010055562.1:0-13012 GCA_946598075.1 Artocarpus hirsutus
GCAGCTTTGCAAACTTTGAATTACTCTGATTTTCAATGTGACATTCCTAAACTTAAGGGTGATAACTATAAGGTGTGGAAGGAGAGAATTCTCCTTCATTTAGGCGTAATGGACATTGACTTTGCTATCCGCAAGGATGAACCACTTGCCATTATGGAGACCAGCCAACCGGATGATGTTGATCGTTATGAAAAATGGGAGCGATCTAATCGTCTCTGCGTAATGTTCATAAAGACCAAGATCTCGGCTGGTATACATGGTTCATTGGAGCAATATGACAATGTGCGAGCTTTGATGAAGGCAATTGAATAGCAGTTTGCTACATCAGACAAAGCTTTGGCAAGCACCTTAATAATGAAGTTTTCATCCATGAGGCTCACTGGAATACATGGTGTGCGAGAGCACATCATGCAAATGAGGGATATAGCGGCTCAGTTAAAGACTCTTGAGGTTGAGATGTCTGAAACCTTCCTTGTGCACTACATCCTTAACACTCTCCCACAACAATATGGACCTTTCAAATATCCTACAACACACATAATGATAAGTGGTCCATCAATGAATTGATGACCATGTGTGTTCAAGAAGAAAGAAGGCTCCTTATGGAAGTGGGAGAGAGTGTGCATCTGGCAACTCAAAGGAAGAATAAGGGGCAAGCCAAGAATAAGGGAAAAGGCAAGCTGCCTACACTAGCTGATATCAAGAAGGAATCCAGGTGCTTTTTTTGCAAAAAGAAGGGGCACATAAAGAAGGATTGTCCTAAATATCAGAAATGGCTTGATAAAAAAGGTACTCAATTCTCACTTGTTTGTTAATATGGTTGATGTTGGGCATAACACATGGTGGATGGATTCTGGTTCTACAATCCATGTCACTAATTCCTTGCAGGGTTTGCAAAACCTAAGGAAGCCAGTGGGAAGTGAGCTGTGCATCTATTCAGGCAACAAGATGCGCTCACATGTAGAAGCAATCGGAGCATGCAGTTTAGTTTTGAGTAGTGGTTTTGTTTTAAAATTGGAAAAGACATTTATATTCCTAGTTTTTCTAGGAATTTAATTTCAGTTTCAAGGCTTGTACCATTGGGTTTTTCCTTTAATTTTTCAGACACTATATTTAGTTTGTTTCATAGATCTGAACTTATTGGAAATGGTATATTATCTAATGGTCTTTTCAAAATTAGTTTACAAAATGAAACTTCTTATACTTCTATGCATGTTCATGATAATGCTGGCGTTAAGAGATGTGTTATGAATGAAGAATCCTCTAAGTTGTGGCACCGTAGATTGGGTCATATCTCTATTGAGAAAATAAAGAGATTAATGAATGATGGGGTACTTAGTACTCTAGATTTTACTGACTTTGATACATGTGTGGACTGCATAAAGGGAAAGCAGACCAATATGTCAAAGAAAGGTGCCAAGAGGAGTTCAGACATATTAGAGATCATACATACGGATATTTGTAGTCCAGACATAGACGGGCTTGGTCAAAAGTATTTCATTACTTTTATTGATGATTACTCACGATATATGTATCTCTACTTGCTTCATAACAAAAATGAAGCTATAGATGCCTTTAAGGTGTTTAAGGCTGAAGTAGAGAAACAATGTAGTAAGCAAATAAAGATAGTGAGATCTTATAGAGGTGGTGAATACTATGGTAGATACACCGAAGATGGACAAGCGCCTGGTCCATTTGCGAAGTTTCTTCAAGAACATGGGATAGTTGCCCAGTACACTATGCCTGGTTCTCTAGACTAGAATGGTGTGGCAGAAAGAAGAAACCGAACATTGTTGGATATGGTGCGGAGTATGCTCAGTAGCTCCAAGCTTCCTAAGTCTTTGTGGACTGAAGCTCTCAAGACAGCTGCGTATATATTAAACCGAGTTCCAACCAAGGTTGTCTCAAAGACACCTTTTGAGTTATGGAAAGGTTGGAAACCGAGTTTGCGACATATACACGTTTGGGGATGCCCATCTGAAGTGAGAGTTTATAATCCACAAGAAAAGAAGCTAGACCCAAGGACCATAAGTGGGTATTTCGTTGGTTATGCTGAACGGTCTAAGGGATACAGATTTTATTGTCCATCACATACTACTAAGTTTGTGGAATCAAGGAATGCAAAATTTCTTGAGAATGACTTGATCAGTGGGAGCGATCGATCTTGGAACATTGTTCCAGAGAAAGATCATACAGATGCTCAGCCTTCCACTTCATATGATAGAGTGATTGTTATACGCGACATGCCTACAGTTCAAACGCGTGTCGAACAACAGCCAATCATTCAAGTTCCACATACTGCTGATCAAGAAGCAGTAGATCCAGCTGAACAACAGATACAAGACCCTGTTGAACAGCCAGTTGATCAACATGCTCCTCAAGAGAATGTTGAATCAACATTAAGGAGATCTACTAGAGTAAGGCAATCAGCCATTCCTAATGACTATATTGTGTATCTACAGGAGTCTGAATACAACATTGGAGCCGAAAATGATCCAGAAACGTTTTCACAAGCCATGAGTTGTAAGGAATCTAACTTGTGGTATGATGCCATGAAAGAAGAGATGAACTCTATGTCATCTAATGGGGTCTGGGATCTTGTCAAGTTGCCTGATGGTGTAAAAGCCATTGGATGCAAATGGGTCTTCAAAACAAAGAAAGACTCATTAGGCAACATTGAAAGATATAAGGCAAGACTCGTTGCTAAAGGATTCACTCAAAGGGAGGGTATAGATTACACGGAGACTTTTTCTCCTGTATCCAAAAAGGACTCCCTTCGTGTGATTATGGCATTAGTGGCTTATTTTGATTTTGAGCTACATCAGATGGATGTGAAAACATCATTCCTCAATGGTGATCTAGAGGAAGAGGTTTACATGAAACAACCTGAAGGATTCTCCTCTAGTGATGGTGAGCAATTGGTATGCAAACTCAAGAAATCCATATATGGTTTGAAACAGGCCTCCCGTCAATGGTATTTGAAATTCCATGATGTCATCACTTCATTTGGTTTTGAAGAGAACATCATGGATCAATGCATATACCAGAAGGTCAGTGGGAGCAAGATTTGTTTCCTTGTTTTATATGTGGATGATATCCTTCTTGCTACCAATGATAAGGGGTTTCTATATGAGGTAAAACAATTCCTTTCTAAGAACTTTGATATGAAGGATATGGGTGAGGCATCTTATGTCATTGGCATTAAGATCCATAGGGATAGATTTCGATATATTTTGGGACTATCGTAGGAAACCTATATCAATAAAGTCTTAGACAGATTTCGGATGAAAGATTGTTCACCAAGTGTAGCACCTATCGTGAAGGGTGATAAGTTCAATCTGAACCAATGTCCAAGGAATGATTTCGAGAAAAATGAAATGAGCAACAACAACATTTAGATATTTGTGCTAAAAGTTCATGACTTCAAAAGATTTAGAAGTCAAAATCTAGGATTCAAATTGTTTCAACTTAGATGTCCTAATTCTACCAAGAACAAAAACATAAAGAAAAAATAAGCAAAAAAAGAACACATGAAATTTATAGTATTTTAGACTTAATGTGGGAGCTACTTTCATTTTATATTGTAGTAAAAAATTCATTATTATGAAGAAGTTTACTAGTGAAAAAAAAAAGAGTTAAGTCTCTCCACGTGTCAAGTCTAGAGAATAAGAGCTATTCGCTCTTTTAATAAAGTTAGATTAGATTAGATACGATGAAGTGAAAAGAAAACACTACATAGAATGCCCCCTTATAGACACCCCTTATTTAAAATGCCATCATCTTCTTAACTTTCCAAAACTGTCTCTTTTTTCATTTATTTTGTTTTTATTTTGATTTATTGTTTAACTTTTTTACCCTGATTTAAATAAAAAAAATCCTAATATCTTTTTTTTCCCTCTTCTCTTTCTTAGATTTTTGATTCTCGATTTTTCTCCACTCTCTCCCGTCTTCGCTCTCTCTACTCTCATTTTCTCTATCCCCCTCTTTCTCTTGTTTCATTTTCTTCACCTATCTCTGTTTCTCTCTCCTCTGGTCGCCTCCACCGTTGCCATCACCACGTCACCGACGAGTAACCGCCAAGACCGACAGCACCACAGTAGTCACCGACACCAGAAAATCATATATATACACTAAAAAATCTCAAAAACAACAACTACAAAAATCAGATCAAAAAATACACGAAAAAAATTAGATCCATATTTAAAACAAAAAAAACAAAAAACTAAAATCTCATGCGGCTTCTTAGGCTACTGGAGATGCTTCAACAGCAACGTTTCATTCAGGTTGCATTTGAACAGGGCCATTGGGGACGCCAGGGTCAGATCTTTAAGTGAGCTGTAGTGATCAATGGCGAGGAGGCTGTTGTGGATCCTCACGATGATGAATCTATGTAGATCTTCAAGGTTCTTCGTAATTCATCATAGATCTCCTCACCTCTCCGCTAAATAGATCAACGCTTCTTAACAAAAAGAAAGAGAGATGTTGGAGAGAAAGGAGATGAAGTTCAATAGAGTTCCTCAAAATTCACCATCATGGATTAGGAAATCACAACGATGGTGTCACGATCGATGAAGATAAAGGAGATTGCACAGCCAATTCACCTAGATGTTAACGTCAGCATCATCGCGATCAATGAAGAAGGAGGAGATCATATGGCCAATCAAACTCGATAATCTCCATTGTAGATGTGACCAATATTCCCCCACAATAACCATGGTGTTATCTGCAGCAAATACCAACAAGTATCATAGTAGTTTCGAGATGGAAGCTACCAATTTTGACAGTTCTTTCAACAGATTCTGTGTTGGAATCTGGTTGGTTCCGGCAAGTTTTGGGACAAAAATCCGATGGTTTCATCAATTTTTTTGATAGAATTTAGCGGGTTCTAGGACGGAACCTAACAGGTTTTACTATGCTCCGCCACCCTGTGTTGATAACTGAAGACAGTTGGCGCCTTTTTGTTTCAAAAATATATGTTGAAATCCAGTAGGTTTTAAATTAAAACCTGGCATGTTACAACCCAGCACGCGCACTAGCAACCAAAAGTGATTGGTGCTTTTTTGTTTCAAAAAAATATTAGAATCTGGTAGGTTTCAAGTTGGAACCTGGCACGTTACAATCTGGCACCCAGTTTCGGCGAGCAAAAGCAGGTTTCGGTGGGTCCACGATAGAACGTGGCGGGTCCAACGGGTTTCGGAACAGAACTTAGCAGGTTTTATTTCGGAGAAACGATAACTTAATCTTTTAATAAATCTCCAATTTCTAATGAAAGGACAACTTTAGTAAGTAGTTTATTGGAGGGTATTTTTAATAAAGTGGTGCATTTGAAGGGGGCATTCTTGTAAATATAATCATTTAATTTAAAGACTATCTTAAGTACAACTTCTTATATTTAATCTTTTCCATCCATTTTATAACGGAATTAATTTTGCTATTTTCTTTTTAGTTTAGAGACTAAATTTAGTACATAATTTAACATATGAACAATTTCTAAACAGAGGACAATTTTTATGGACTGTTTACGAGACAAGGTTAATGGTTTCCATTCAACAAGCTGGCTGAAAACAACCCAACAAGCCGGCTGAAAACAAACACATCAAGCTCAAACTCAAATTCAGAATTACATATGTAAGGCTACTGATTAACAAACTGTTAAATAATTGTTGTGAAAACTAAATGCCAACAAAACCTTAGAATTAAACTCTTTCATCCTTGATATTTTGGTGACGCGAAACGCACATGCATTTTTCATTGAAGTTAAGAATTGGATCAGTACCATTTACATGTATATATAAATTGAATTTAGAAAGTGTTTATATATATATATATATATATATATATATATAAGTTAGATATGAGACCACACAGTACTTACTGTCACTTATCACTTCAAAATTGGAAGACCAGTGTCCATTAAAAATAGATCGAGATACTTTCGTCGTCAAATAAGACACAGCCACGACGTACTCACATATACATGATTGGAAGACGGTACATTTCATAATAATTAAATTTCCAAAAAGATGAAGGCGGGGTAGTTGAAGGTGGTTAATTAGTGATACTTTAGAATGATCTATAATTAGGGCCTAATCCTCCTTTCTAGGCCTTATTTTGTCTCGCTTCTTGTTTAGGATTTTTTCAGCCTTTTCCATGTCTTAGGCTCGGATGTTTTAGTTTTGGCTTCTTTGCATGAGACTTCCCGAATTTATGTGTTTGGCAATTCAATTCCTAAACTAAAAATTTTGACAATTAACTCCCTAAACTTCAAAAGTTGTTGCACAGCAGATCAACTTGTTGACACGTTAAAAATTTGGATGGAATTGTTACATGTTCTTTACATGCATGGCTTATCAAGGGTTAAATTCAATTTTTTTTCTTTTAAGAAAATGGTATTTTTTTTAAAACAAAAAAAATTAAAAATTAAAAAATAATAAATTAGAGAAAAACTAATCCTTTTCTCTACTCTTTCTTCGTTCCCATGACGTGAGCCAACCCATCATGTTGGAATTAATTTCAATAATATATATAGTAATATATTAAAAAAAATATGTATTAAGGCTATCAGATAAAATTGGTCTAATTAAAGTGATCTAATAAAGTATAAAGTTTTAGGTCTTAAAGCATCTCATAAAGTATAGGCATAAAATTATGTGTAAAGATCTAATTTATATTTTTATGATGGGCTAAAATAGAAATAGGACAAAGTTAAAATATTATAAAAGGTTATAGTCCTTGAGTTATATGATACGTATCTTTTTTGACATTCCATCACTAGAAAAATGAGAAAACTTTCTCTCAGAGAAATTATACTGACTCAGAAGTTCAAGAACCAAAATTCAACCGTTCAAATAGATTCAAGTATGCTTTTGTTAAAATTCTTGATAAATTAACATAAATTTTAAGACTTAATGATAATTTTTATCTATAAAGTTTTATCCAACAAGTAACATTAGAGCCTCCCAACGTTAAATCCACATTAAATCGTTGAGAAATATTTTTTAAAAAATTTTGGTTGTACTCGGTCACATATACATTTATGGCATGCTGCCGAAAAGTAAAAGAAAAGAAGAAAATTAACCGTTCGGTTTTTCATATATATATATATATATATATATATACATATTTGGTTGTTTATGGATTTTGGATTCTTTTATATATATATATATATATATATATATATATTTATATGATATATGTATGTAAGTTTTCAACCTAGGAATTCAATGAATTCAGTCTTTATGATTTCATGGATTCAGAAAGAATTCACAATTATCTTATACGGCACAAATGCCGGAAAGAATATTAAAAAAAATGGCTGCCATTCAGTCATTAATGGGATGGTAATGATATCAAAGTCAGGCGGCCATTCTGGTGGCCATTAATGGCTGCCAATAAAAAAAATAAATTAATTAATTAATTAAAAATTAATGCAAAACGGTTTTAACTTACAAAACAGTTTTGGTAAACCGTTGGATTACATTGGTTTACTAATTTAAGTTTGTTCCGTTGGGCTTAAAGTTTGTCAAGCCCATCAAGCATCTTAAGTGCAAATTGGGTCTGGGTCAAATTTTTAGGTTAGATTTAAATATTGGGTCAAATAATGGGTAATTAGGTTTGGGTAAAGAACTAGATAGGGTTAACCCATCTGTATAGTCCTCGCCCGAAAGGGACTTGACCCGGTTTGACTTCATTGTCTTACTTTGACCGTGACAGTTGACTTTGACTTTGACAAATTTTTTTTTATTTTTTTATTATAATTTTGGTCAATTTTTGATGTAATTTTAAATTCAAATATTGGTATTTTAAATGTATTTTGAGATGAATTAATTAAAGCAATATATTACCAAAGTGACCTTTCTTGTGGAAATTAATTTATTTTAAAATATAAATGGTTGTATCCATGCAACGTATGTGAATATTATCCGACCAAAAGGAAGGTTAATATTTGACAGAATTGCATGTACACCTGTGGTAATAAACATGTGATAATTATCCGGTTTTACATATGAATAACAAACCGGCCCAAAGGAAGATTTATTGTTTGACATGTACTTACTGTCAATGTTTGATTACTACACCAAGAGTACCACTTACAAGTTAATATTTTTGTTCAAAGATTAAATATTAATGTTATACTAGGTATCTTATGATGGGCTCTACAATTATTCGAATTTATTTAAGTATGATATGGAACTTATATGAGCTTCTTGTTTTACTGTTTTGTTGTTTTGTTCTCTGTTTAGTTGCAAGTTCTGCTTCTAATATTTTTGCTAGCATCAATTCAATTCCCATGCTTAATGGCACAAACTTCAAAGCATAGCAAGAGAATGTTATGATTGTTCTTGGAGTCATGGATTTAGACCTTGCGTTGAGGGTTGAACGACCTCCTGACCTTACAGATAACAGTTCCTCTGATGATAGAAGGGACATGGAAAGGTGGGATCGTTCGAATCGCACGAGTCTAATGATCATGAAGCGTGCTATTCAGGAAACTTTTAGGGGCACTATATCCAAAAAGGTTACTACAGCCAAAGGTTTTCTTGAGGAAATTGAGAAAAGGTTTGCCAAGAACAAAAAAGTTGAAACAAGTATGCTTTTGGAAAACCTTATTTCAATGAGGTATAAAGGACAAGAGAACATAAGAGAGTACATCATAGAGATGTCTCATCTTGCTTTGAAACTAAAAGCACTTAAGTTAGAGCTGTCTGAGGACTTACTCGTGCATTTAGTTTTGATATCCCTTCCTATATAGTTCAGTCAATTTAAGATGAGCTACAACTGTCAAAAGGACAAATGGTCCCTTAATGAGCTTATCTCATATTATGTGTAAGAAGAGGAAAGACTGAAGCAAGAAAAGGCAAAAAGTACTCATTTGGCTACAACCTCTAAGGATGAGAAAAAGAAAAGAAAGAAAGGTAAGGAAGCTGTAGGTGCGACGCCACAGAAGAAATAACAAAAGAGACAAGGGGATGAATTTGCCTGTTTCTTCTATGGAGGTAAGGACACAAGAAGAAGCAGTGTACCAACTATCACGCATGGCGTGCAAAGAAAGGTACACTTCTTAATCTAGTTTATTCTAAGGTTAATTTAACTTCGGTACCAAGACACACTTGGTGGATATATTCTAGTTCTACTACTCATAAAAGTGTGTTTATACAAGGTTGTCTGAGCTGCCGAAAGCCAAGTGATGGTGAAAGATACATCTATGTGGGTAATGGCAAGTCAGTGGAAGTTGAGGCAATAGGAACATTTAGGTTATTATTAAGGATTGGATTTTATTTGGATTTGAATTGGACTTATGTTGTACCGTCGTTTAGACGGAATTTGGTTTCTATTTCTGTATTGAACAAATTTGGTTATTCTTGTTCATTTGGAAATAATAAATTTAGTCTTTTTCAAAATTCAAAAGTTATTAGTTCTGGTTCTTTATCTATTTATGATAACCTTTATTGTCTTGATATGGTTGTCTCATTTAATGAAACCTTGCATATAAGTACACGTGGTGTAAAGCAAAAATTAACCAATCAAAATTCTGCTTCATTTTGGCACAAGAGATTAGGTCATATCTCCAAGTAGAGAATTGAAATACTTGTGTTTGATAGGATTCTTGATCTCCTTGATTTTACAGATTTTGAAATTTGTGTTAATTGCATAAAGGGGAAACAGACAAACATAAAGAGATTAGGTGCCAACAGGACTTCAGACATCTTAGAACTAATTCATACAAATATTTGTGGGCCATTCCCTATGGCTTCTTGGAATGGTCAACAATATTTTATTACGTTCATAGACGATTTCTCATGATATGACTACCTATATCTCATTCATGAGAAATCCCAGTCATTGGATGTGTTTAAGAATTATAAGGCTGAAGTTGAGAACCAACTCAGCAAAAGAATTAAAGGCATCAGATTTGACCGTGGTGGAGAATACTATGGCAGATAGGACGGATCATGTGAACAACATCCAGGACCATTTGCTAAGTTCCTAGAGGAGTACGGTATCATCCCATAGTACACCATGCTGGGATCACCTAGCATGAATGGTGTTCTTGAGAGGCAAAACATAACATTTAAAGACATGGTGAGGAGTATGATTAATCATTCTACCTTGCCAAAATCTCTCTAGGGAGAAGTATTAAAGACTGTAGCTTATATACTCAATAAAGTTCCAACTAAAGCAACTGCAAAACCCCTTAGGAGCATTGGACAAGTAAGAAGCCTAGTTTGAAGCACTTGCACATTTGGGGTTGTCCAACTGAGGCAAGGCTTTATAAGCCAAATGAAAAGAAAAGGGTTACAAATTTTATGATCCCACGACTAAGTCGATTTTCTTGACGGGAACTACTAGGTTCTTTGAGGATATTGAGTTTGCGGGGGGAGATAAGGCTAGGGACTTTGTCTTTGAAGAAAAATATGTTAATATTCCCACAGCTATTGTTGACATTGATCAGGTTTCTATTCCTGACATTGTTCAAGAAGCAGATCCAAATCAAGACAATGTCAGAGAACTTTCCATTCCAAAAATTGTTCTAAAAGAACGAACTCTACCACCTTAAGAACCTATACCATTAAGAAGATCCACTAGAGAAAGGAAAAGTGCAATTATTGATGATTATATCATATTTCTCTAAGAACATGAGGTTGACATTGGAGTGGCAGAAGATGATCTAATCAACTTTTATCAAGCCATAGAAAGTTCTAAATATCAAGAGTGGATTAATGCCGTGAATGAGGAGATAAAGTCCATGAAAGACAATGACATTTACGATCTTGTCCCCTTGCCTGAAGGTACGAAACCCATTAGTTGCAAATGGATATTTAAGACCAAGAGGGATTTGAAGGGCGATGTGGAGAGATATAAGGCTCGTTTTGTTGCAAAGAGCTTTACTCAAAAGGAAGGCATCGACTATGAAGAGACTTTCTCTCTAGTTTCTTCGAAAGACTCTTTTAGGACTATAATGGCATTGGTGGCACATTTTAATCTTGAGCTTCACCAGATGGATGTTAAGACTACGTTTCTCAATGGCAATATTGATGAAACGATCTATATGGTGCAACCAGAGAACTTTGTGTTAGGAGATGAAAAGAAGATGGTTTGCAAATTAAAGAAATCCATCTATAGGCTTAAGCAGGTGTCTCGTCAGTGGTATTACAAATTTCATCAGGTTATCATCTCGTTTAGTTTTGAGATGAATATGGTCGATGATTGTATATACTATAAGTTCAATGGGAGTAAGCATATTCTTCTGGTTTTGTATGTCGATGACATATTGCTTGCTAGTAACGATATAGGCTTATTGCATGAAACCAAGAGATTTCTATTAAAGAAATTTGAGATGAAGGATATTGGGGATGGCTCTTTTATATTAGGCATACAGATACTATTAGACATATATGCTCTAAGGAGTAAAAATGTAATGTATTTTTGGAGACATTTTATCAATAAAGAATTTATTTATTATCTATATACCATATCTTGTCCTCTTTATGTTCATATTTGTTGAATGTAAGATAAGCAAACAATAGTAAGAGACTGTCAGTCTAAACCTTTAAGAATTGGGCATATGATGGATAGATTATGCAGAAGACACGATTCTTAAGGTGATAGTCTAAATCATTAGATCCACAATCGAGGGAATAAAGTTGGATGCTTTATTTATGTAAAGATTGTTATCTTGTCTATATCCCTATTAGGAGATGGTTTATCTTGGCCATCAGAGGTGGACTCCGTGAATAGAAACATTAGCACGTTGTCATAAGTGACGATTTGTTGGATCGGGACATAAAGTGAATTGATTTGGATTAATAATTCTGTCCACTTTAGTGGTCCCGTTGTCTTGACTTGTGTCTTTTGATGCACCAAAGGGTGACATCCATATTTTAATAGTGGTATACATGCCGGTATGTTGGAGGCATGATTCTTGATAGTGTAGACATATTATTCATAGATATGGAATCTATAACTCCTCTTTAGGAGTAGTGATATTCTCGTATATGCGTTATCCTATAATTGAAAAACTAGAGAGCTCAACCATTTGGATACATAGGTGTAACCGAATGGTGCACTGTCTTTGGATAGTAAGTTTTCTGATTGTGAGATAATAAAACGTAAGATAAAAATAATCAGAAAGGTAAGACAGAACTTGTCCTTAAGCCAATTATGTAACGCCTCCTTTCTGGACGTCACAGATATCGTTACATTCATTCTTTAAAACATTAATTGGAGCAAACTATTGTAATTGATAACATGTATTTGAAATCATAGTTTGGAAAAGCATTCCCAGAATCCGTACATACATTTTTTTTTTCAAAAATACAATACGCAAGAGATTATAATTGGTTAATTATAACAATTCGCTTTTCCATAAACATTATGTAAATAGTTTGCTAATATCATTTAAAAACTAAATGACCTTTGAAAACAAAAGATAAATTTGTTTTAACACATCTCGGCCGGCAGGCCGAACTTTTAATTTCGACAGGCCGAACTCAGCCGGCAGGCTGAAGGTCACCCATCGGCAGGCCGCCTGAGGCTTTGCAAAATGGGGTTTTTAAAATCAACAAGATCGGCATGCCGATTCATGGCAACCGGCAGGCCGATCAGAATTATTCGGCAGTCCAACCAGTATGGTCGGCAGGCCGAACAAAAGAAAATTTGTTTTTTAAAAATAAGTTTTAATGTTTCAAATGCGAAAGAAAATTTATAAAGATACATTAAACAAACATTCATAAAATTTATAAAACTTATCCTTAAATTATAAACATACTCAATTCATAAATCATGGATCATTTCATTGTAGTCTCTTTCCTTGGCGTTTTTCCATTTGCAATTCTTCTTTCCTAGCTCACACGCCTGTCATTGTCCTCCCGCCTACTCCATAATTTTCTTACCCTTATCTGCAACATGATGAAAAACTTGAATAAGCTAATGCTTAGTAAGTACATTGTAATTCTCACAACTTAAAAACATTTCATGAACATCATCATCATCATCATCATCATCATAATAG
>CAMOHE010055563.1:0-66736 GCA_946598075.1 Artocarpus hirsutus
CTTATTATGGTCATGGCATTTTAAAATTGATTTGGATTTGGATACCTGGATGGAACTTACATGTTGTTTTCTCATATTTTTTTGGGAATCTAGTGAGTCCAAAAATAAAAGGTCTATCCCTATTAAAGGTTTTTAGCAATTCTTGGAGAAATGCATGCAAAAATTAGAAAGGAATTTCATGATAGAGTATAAAAAGAGATAATTTTGAACCAAATTTTATCATATTATTATATTATCCAATAATTCAGAATTGTGTTTTATTTATATGATATTTTTGCAGTCAAGTTTTCTTAAAAACTACCCATGGTGACATCATGTTATGAGGAGGTCCTATTTGGAGACTTTATCAATTGAAAATCAGAGGTTTTTCTCTTAGCATCACACACAAATTTATGTCTTATGAGATAAATTATATGGTGAAGACTCAAGATTAGGATCCTTGCCATTTCTCTTATCACTTGTAGTACTAGTAAATTTTGAAAATGACGCTATTTGGATGCATGAAGATATTAATGATTTCATTTTATTTTAAGAAAAGATAGAGTTATTGTCTAAAAAAAGTTTGCGAAAAATAAAATGAGATCAATGTTCTAAATACTTGAAAAAGCTATTACATTAGAAAAAAATAAAGTTTAAAACGTTTCAAAATATTTATTAAAGAAAAAAAAGGAATAAGAAATAAGAAAAGACACCCAAATGTAAGGGTGTTTATGGATTAGAATCCTCGGATTAGAGTTCAATCCATATATATCAGATTAGAATTTTCTTAATCTAAAACCAATCCATAAGAGTCCTAATTCAATACAATCTGATCTACAATTAGTGGATTTTACAGATTAAGGTTTAAATTAATTTAAAAAATTAAGAATAAAAAAGTATAATATAATATGAGATAATTCATTAAAATCTAACAAGTAACAACCCAATCGAATGCAAGATTGATAATAAACAAAATTATAACATTCCAACAAACAAACTTAATAAAACTATATGTATATTAACTTAAATGAAATAGGGGTGGATTTGGACTTCATTTGGGCTAGGTTTTATTTTTTAAACTTTATAAAACTGTAAGAAATTATATGCATAGCCTACATACATATATATATATATATATATATATTAGTTTAGAAATTTTTATATATATATATATATATATACAAATATATTAATAGATAAAATTTAAGTATTATGTGTATATCGGATTCACGGATTATACGAATTGGGAGATACCTAATCCGTAATTCAATCTGTATATATTAGATCGGAAAAATTCTAAGCCAAAACCAATAAGTATTTTTCATAATCTAATCTAATCAGACGGATTGGATTGAATTAAACGGATTATACAGATTGACGGATTTCGTGGTAAATAGATTTAAATTAGTGATTTGATTGAGTTATGTGATTTGAATTAGGATTTGAGTTAGTAATTTAAATTGTTATCCGAATTGATGTTTGGATGTGCATTTAAGTTTTAATCTGAATATGGAATAAAATTAGAATTTATGTTTGAAGAGGTAGTGAAAATAGTTTTTTCTTTGTTAACAAATCTAATAAAATCTTAAATGTCAATGATCTAATAAAATCTTAAATGTCAATGATCCTAAAAAATATACAATATGAATCTTAATTTATTCATCTCTTTACTAGGAATACAATGAAAAAAAAAATCATCTCAATTGGATATCAAATTAAGAAGTTATAATTTTTTTCCTCAAACATGAGAGAAAATTTTAGCATTTACTATAACAAAGATATTGAGTATCAATAGTTTAAGGGGTTAGAATTCTTAAAACTTGGATGCTTAATATTCATTTGATTCAGATTTTGGGGGAAACAAACACATATCTAAAGGATTTTTGATACTCGAATCCAAATTTGAGTCCATTGAGTCCAAATAATACACAAAACAACAATACCCGTGAACACCCCGACCCAAATGTGTATTATTATCCAAGTTGTAGTACAAAGCTAAGAACTGTCTTCTAGGGCAGTTGGAAGATAGTTTGAATTGTAAATGTTTAGTTTGACAAGTTAGTTGAAACTAAAATTTCAACTTATTACAATATAAAACTCTTATATGTTAGAGTAAAAAGAAAAAATTTGCTACAATATAAAGCTCTCACATGCTACAATGTTTAAGTTCTAATTTTGTTTTCAAACACTTTCAAAGAGTGCAAAACTTTCACATATTGCAGAAAACAGCTACAATATAAAACTTCACACATTATAATCTTGAACTAATAGTTTAAATTTCCTTCCAAATACCTTATTCATTTAACCAAAAAAAAACTGCAATTGTTTTCCATTTACTCCTAATTACTGACCAATCAAGAATCTTAACGGTCAAAATGCATTCAGTACAGATTTAAAATATAAAAAAAGGTGAAAACTCACACGGTCACAACATGAAACGAATGGCAGTAAAAACGAAGAACAAGAAACACAAAAAAAGTAAAAAAAACAAAATACTAAAAAAATAGATAAAAATAAAAAAGAAGGAAGAAAATAATGTAAATTTTTTATCATAAAATAATGTAATTAGTAATTATTCCTGTAATAAAAGTAAAAAAAAAAAAAAAAACCCAAAAGAAAAACATAACGCGTAGTGTACTACAACAGATCTACGCGCACATCCTACCTCCTAGCTCTTTGTCGGTCGACACTATTAAATTAACTAGTCAAATTATTTTTGGCTAATCAATTAATTTTACAATTTATATATTTAATTTAACATTGGCCTCTGTTTCTCTCATAGAAAAACATGAAAGAATAAAAAAAGAAACGCTTAAAAAGACACTCACTTTCTCTATCCATCCATGTTATATACAGTTTCACTTCTCAATGAAAACCGTGAGCATTTTTTTAAGGTCATTTGTAAGTAAAATTAGACTGATTTGGATTATTTTGATTTGAGTTATTTGATTTAAATTGGTGATTTAAAATGTTATTTGAATTAACATTTAGATGTGTATTTAATGTGTTAATCTGAATAGAGAATAAATTTGAAATTTGCATTTGATAGATAGTGGAAAAAGTTTTTGATTTATTTACAAAATTTAACAAAATCTCAATAATTATGATCCTAAAAAATATTCAATATGAATATTGATTTATTCATTTCTTCATTAGGAATGCAATGAAAGAATAATCGTTTCAATAGGACATCAGATGAAGAAGTTATGATTTTTTTCTCAAATATAAGAGAGAAAATTTTAAGTTTTATTATAACAAACATACTAGAATTTAAAGAGTTGAAGGAGGTTGCAACAAAAAAAAAACTTAAATTTAAAAGGTTTATTTACTTTAAATTTTACGAAAAATAAATATGTATTTAAATTATTTTAAATATTTAAATATGAAAAATTGGCCCAATACACAAAATAAAATAGAACTAAATTTAAGGGGAATGAGGAGAGTTTTTATGTCAGAAAGTGTCAAAAGCCAAAGACAGCAACAACCCCACTAGCAGACAGATTGTTCACCACAACAAAACAACAACAACAACTAAAAAGAAAAGGAACAAAAGAAATACCCACATGGTCAGAAAGAAAAAAAAGAGCTACATTCATGGGTTGAATTGAATAAGATAAACATGAGAAATTCTTTTATTTTCTTTTCCTCAAAGGTCAATAAAAAATGATCACTTTTTCTCTTACATATTTAACTAGTTAATTTTTCTTGATAGAAACTCATTTTATTTCATGTATAATTGCATACACACTAATTAGAGGAAGTATAAAAAAATATACACATCTTTTAGCCAAACCAAAAATTTATCTGAATATTTTATTATATCGATCGTGGTACTTTTATCAGAATCCGTCCCTCATTCTCATTGGCCGATAAATGGTTGGTGGCGATGAGCTAAGTTAACACGTGTGAAGCTGAGATCGAAGGACCAAATATCACTTAAAAATTATATATATAATATGGTTTAGTATTATTTTTAAAATAGTTGAAAATATTTTTATTTTTAAAAATAAAATTTTTTTAAAAATTATATTGAAAGTATTTTTAAAATTTTATATAAAAAATATGTAAAAATATTTTTAAAAGTTTAGAGAACAAAAACAAATAGGATTCTTTCCAATCTCAACTTAAAAAAAAATAAATTGAATGGTTTTATTTGTTAAATTTTGTTATAATATTAAAAGTGTTTTTAATCATCAACTCTCCGGTTTGCGACACAGCCCAGAGCCACCATCACAATTCACAACTCACACACAGCACAAGGTGGGTCCCACCCACCTCCTCGCTTACACGCACAACACAAACATTTCACGCTACAAACTCTCTCTTCTATCTTTCCTTCATCCTATTTCTTTTCTTTTTCTTTTCTATCTTTCCCCTTAATAATCACATAATACCGTTTCTCGATCCATCTCTTTCTCTCTCCCTCTCCTCTCTTTCTCTCTCCTCAGTCTCTTGTTCTTCTTTCTCAGTCTTCTCTCTTACGCGTCCTTCTTCTCGGCACACATTAAGATCCACAACACCAGCCGTGTTACAGACGAGCATTATTTTTGTCTTCTAAACGACTCCATTTCAATAAAAAAGTACCATTTTCCATTTTCCATTTTTTCCATTTTCATTCATTTGATCTTTGCTTCTTCTTCGTCTTCTTCTTCTTCTTTGGGGTTTGGGTTTTGATGGGCGGAACTGGATCTCTGGAAGAGCTGAAGAGGCCTAATCAAGTCTCAGTTGTGGAGAGGACAGAGATCTGTTTCTGAGCTAGCTTTGGGGATTTTGTTTTCTCTCTCCTTCCCTCTCTCCGTCTCTCTCTCTCTCGATTTCGATTCTCGATTTTTGCGGATTTTTTAGAGAGAGAAAGAGAAAGAAAGGTGTTTTTGGTTTTGAGGACTTGTTATGGCTACGGGTCGGCTCGTTGCTGGGTCTCACAACAGGAACGAGTTCGTCTTGATTAATGCTGATGAAAATGCACGGGTGAGTTTCATAAAACCCCTCACATTCACTTCAATTTTTTTCCCTTTCTTTCTTTGCTTTTGGAAACAATTTTAGGTTTTTTCTTGTTTAGTGCTGGTTTGATACAAGTTGTGTGGGTTTTGGGCATTATTTTGGGTACAATTTGTTTTGTTTTTGTTAAAATGTGGGCTGATCTGGGGCAGAAAGTTTGGATTTTGATCCTTGTTTTTTAGTCTTTTTTCTCAGAAATCTCCAAAGTTTCTGGAGAAACTGTGGAGTAAGAAGTTTTTTGGTTGTTGTGGTAGAGTTGGGAAACAGCAGTTCTTTGTTCTGCATTTGCTGAAAATGTTGATGGGAAATTGGGAATATGTGATTCTTTCAGTTACAACGAAGTTTTGAATTTTTTTTTCTTCGAGATCTGCTTGGATCTAAGTCAACGAGACAAGAAATGGAGATGAAAATGCTTAATCTTTTCTTCTCTTGAGCCGAGACTGACAGAATGAGTGGAATATTAGTGTCGGCAGGTGGTCAAATTGCTAGTATGTGGAGATTTTATTAAGTTTCTTCGAGTATTTCAGCTCAAATCGTTCCATATTCTGTAAATTTTTCATTAGGAAGTTAATTAGAGTGATCTGAATTCGAAATTCTGTTTATCGAATTATGATTTATTTTTTATTTTTTATTTTTTTGTTTGTGACTTGATTGGGTTGGATTTTGGCATCTTTCATCAGGACTAAGTTGCTTTCTGATCTTTACAGATAAAGTCTGTGCAAGAATTGAGTGGGCAAATATGTCAGATTTGTGGAGATGAAATCGAGATTACAGTTGATGGAGAGCTCTTTGTTGCCTGCAACGAATGTGCTTTCCCTGTGTGTAGGCCTTGCTATGAGTATGAAAGAAGAGAGGGAAATCAGGCTTGTCCACAGTGTAAAACCCGATACAAGCGTATCAAAGGTGAGAAATTGCGTCTTTTATTCTAGTTCCACAGATCTTTGTTGAATTTCTGTTCAATCTAAAGAGATTCTTTTACTGGTACTTAAACTTACAGGTAGTCCTAGGGTTGAGGGTGATGAAGAAGAAGATGACATTGACGATATTGACAATGAATTTGAGTACGGAAACCTTGATGCTTTGGGCCCACATCAAGTCACTGAAGGTTCCCACCCTTATTCTTCTGCAATACCAGAACGTGAATCCTCTCCCCCTGGTTCTGAAATCCCTCTCTTGACCTATGGCGAGGAGGTAATCTTGTCAAGTCATTAAGTTTCTTTTTGTTCATTATGTATGAGGTTATGAATAGTAATACAGGCGTAGCTGCTGACTGGCATGATTTGGATGCATATGCAATGTTTCCGAGCTCTAATTCCTCACAATCCTTTGTTTTCTTTTCAGGATTCTGAGATTTCCTCTGATCGTCATGCCCTTATTGTACCACCATTTATGGGTAATGGAAACAGAGTCCATCCAATGCCTTATCCGGATCCATCTACACCTTGTGAGTCATTTTTGTTAGATTGCATGTTCTTGTTACCGACGTGTAATAATTATGTTTTGAGATATGTTTCACTTTGCATTGATCTTTATTTGTGTAATGTTGCAGTACAACCCAGACCAATGGTTCCTAAGAAAGATATTGCAGTATATGGTTACGGAAGTGTGGCTTGGAAGGACCGGATGGAAGAGTGGAAGAAGAAACAGAATGACAAACTTCAGGTGGTAAAGCACCAGGGTGCTGATGACGGCGGGAACTTTGGCGGAGATGAATTTGATGATGCTGATTTGCCAATGTGAGTGACTTGTCCAATTTTTTACTATGGGATGATGCATGTTCACAACAATTTTTTTTTTTTTTTTTTTTGTTTGTGTAGTTTTATTTGGTGAACTATGTCTTGTGGTTTCGATGGTGTGTTTTATTCTTTGGTTTATTGACAAGCTTTTCTCTGATGTAACCAGGATGGATGAAGGAAGACAGCCACTGTCTAGGAAGTTGCCAATCTCTTCAAGCAAGATAAGCCCATACAGATTGATTATAGTACTTCGACTTGTTATCCTGGGCCTGTTTTTTCACTATAGACTTCTACATCCCGTTAAGGATGCATATGGCCTGTGGTTGACATCAGTCATATGTGAGATATGGTTTGCCGTATCATGGATTCTTGATCAGTTCCCCAAATGGTGTCCTATCCTGCGAGAAACATACCTTGACCGTTTATCATTGAGGTAAAGATTGGAAGCTGGTGCCCTAAATAATATACACATTATTGTTGTTGTTGTTGTTGTTATTATTATATTCATTTTACTCTGCATGGTTTCCAATTATCTTTAGCCTTCTTCTCAAAATTTGGGATTTCTCCCAATTACTTTGGATATGTTACCTTATCATTTGTTTTTGATACTTGCAGATATGAGAAAGAAGGGAAGCCATCTGGGTTAGCAAGTATAGACATCTTTGTTAGTACTGTGGACCCAATGAAAGAACCTCCGCTAATTACTGCAAACACGGTTCTCTCGATCCTTGCTGTTGATTATCCAGTTGACAAAGTTGCATGCTATGTCTCTGATGATGGTGCTGCCATGCTTACTTTTGAAGCACTTTCTGAGACATCTGAATTTTCTAGGAAATGGGTCCCTTTTTGCAAGAAATTTAATATTGAACCCCGTGCCCCGGAATGGTATTTCTCTCAGAAAATGGACTATCTGAAAAGTAAAGTTCATCCAGCGTTTGTCAGAGAAAGACGTGCAATGAAGGTTCGTGCATATCTGCTTGCTGCTCTTTTACATTGCAAGATTAATTCAAATCTGGTTTAACCTGTGTAATAGAAGTTTGTGGTGTGATTATAAAGTGATGTTCAAAGTTCAATTTTATTGACTTTGCTGTTTGTTTGTTGACACAGAGAGAATATGAAGAGTTTAAGGTCAGGATAAATGCATTGGTAGCCACAGCACAAAAGGTTCCCGAAGACGGCTGGACAATGCAGGACGGGACTCCATGGCCCGGGAATAATGTGCGAGACCATCCTGGCATGATTCAGGTGGGTTGTATATTTCTTTCTTCAGAATATCGAGTTTCTTTCCGACGACCATAATCTTCCAAAGTATATGCATTTTGCATCTAATGTATGTTTTTTCTAATGTTTGCCTTTTCTAAGCAACCATTACCTTGTTTCTGGTTAAGAAATGATGTAAAATGTTGCGACATAGGTGCTTACTTTCAAGCATGCTATTGATAATAGGTATGCTTACATTCAAATTGTCTATGTATAGGTCTTCCTTGGTAATAATGGAGTCCATGACATCGAGGGAAATGAGTTGCCTCGATTAGTTTATGTTTCCCGTGAGAAGAGACCTGGATTTGATCACCACAAAAAGGCTGGTGCCATGAATGCTCTGGTAAGCTTAAAATACCTATAACTGTGAATATCCAATGTTGATTGCCACTCTATTATTTTGCTCCACATCCTAATGACATTTATTGATTGTATTTTTGAAGATTCGAGTTTCAGCGGTTATCTCAAATGCTCCATATCTTCTGAATGTTGATTGTGATCACTATATCAACAACAGCAAGGCACTTAGAGAAGCCATGTGTTTCATGATGGACCCTACATCAGGGAAGAAAGTATGTTACGTGCAGTTTCCTCAGAGATTTGATGGGATTGATCGGCATGATAGATACTCAAATCGGAATGTGGTCTTCTTTGATGTATGTACTTGATTCGTGTGTATAAAGATTAATCTTTTTCCCTGCCTAGTGTTGTTCACGATCCTAATTTTCAATTGAAACAGATCAACATGAAAGGATTGGATGGTATTCAAGGACCAATATATGTCGGAACTGGGTGTGTTTTCAGAAGGGTAGCACTTTATGGATACGATGCTCCTGCCAAAAAGAAGGCCCCTAGCAGGACCTGTAACTGTTGGCCAAAATGGTGCTGCCTGTGTTGTGGCTCCAGAAAGAAAAAGAATGCTAAGGCGAAGAAAGAGAAAAAGAAATCAAAGCACAGGGAAGCGTCGAAGCAGATACATGCTTTGGAAAATATTGAGGAGGGAATAGAAGGTAAAGCTAGCAAGCTGCTTACTTGTATTGTGTATGTCATGTTGTATTTCTTTTTCTAATATAGGAACATCCCCATCAAATGAGACTAAGTTGTGTTGTTATTGCAGAATCGAATGCTGAAAAGTCAGCAAATATGTCCCAAGTCAAACTGGAGAAGAAGTTTGGGCAGTCCCCCGTCTTTGTAGCATCTACACTGCTGGAGAATGGTGGAGTTCCTCATTATATTAGCCCTGCATCTCTTCTAAAAGAGGCCATTCAAGTCATTAGCTGCGGATACGAGGATAAAACAGAATGGGGAAAAGAAGTATGTGAAAATAACAATATTTGACATTTAGACAACTAATTATTTTATTAACTGTGACTTCCATTTTGAGCACCTTATTGACTTTTAAACTTCTGGACCAACTAGGTTGGCTGGATATATGGTTCTGTGACGGAGGATATTCTGACGGGATTCAAGATGCACTGCCATGGCTGGCGGTCTGTATACTGCATGCCTAAAAGACCTGCATTCAAGGGGTCTGCTCCTATTAATCTCTCAGATCGTCTGCACCAAGTTCTTCGATGGGCTTTGGGTTCGGTTGAGATTTTCTTGAGTAGACATTGTCCGATCTGGTATGGCTATGGGGGCGGGTTGAAATGGTTGGAACGCTTTTCTTACATAAACTCTGTTGTATATCCTTGGACCTCCCTTCCCTTGCTGGTGTACTGTGCTTTGCCTGCCATCTGTCTTCTCACCGGGAAATTCATTGTCCCTGAGGTAACTTAATTCCCTTTGCCCTTTCTTTCTCATGTTATCCGATAGGGTTAGAAGGGGATTGAATTGGTTAAAATGATCTAGTCATTAATTTCTTTGGCTACGAAATGAGGTACTAAAGTCCAATTTAATTTATCTCTGCTTTGCATAAACATATTTTGCAAGCATCGGTTGGTCGTGTTATTGCATGTGAACTTCGTGGATATTCTTAAAGGATGGTTCATCTTTTTGCTGTTGCTTAATAATTCAAGCAATTTTTTAACGAGTGCAATAGATATGTTGTTGTCAACAAATGCAATATATCTGACTATTTACCACTAATATGCAGATAAGCAACTATGCAAGTCTTCTTTTCATGGCTCTCTTCATATCTATTGCTGCGACGGGTATCCTTGAGATGCAATGGGGTGGTGTCGGCATCGACGACTGGTGGAGGAATGAGCAGTTCTGGGTGATTGGAGGCGCCTCATCGCATCTCTTTGCGCTCTTCCAGGGTCTGCTCAAGGTGTTGGCTGGTGTCAACACAAACTTCACAGTCACCTCAAAGGCAGCAGATGATGGAGAATTCTCAGAGCTTTACGTCTTCAAGTGGACTTCATTATTGATCCCTCCAACAACCCTGTTGATAATAAACATAGTTGGTGTTGTAGTTGGGATCTCTGATGCCATCAATAACGGTTATGATTCATGGGGTCCACTCTTTGGTAGGCTCTTCTTTGCTCTCTGGGTCATCATTCACCTTTACCCTTTCCTCAAAGGTTTACTTGGGAAACAAGACAGAATGCCCACCATTATTTTGGTCTGGTCCATTCTTTTGGCCTCAATTTTAACCCTCATGTGGGTAAGAATAAACCCATTTGTCTCGAAGGATGGGCCTGTCTTGGAAGTTTGTGGCTTGAACTGTGATTAGAATTCATGTCATCATCTTGAAAATAAGAAGCTCAAGTTGGGTTTCTTTTACCATTTCTGTTCAGCATTTTGTGAGTTGCAGAAAAAAGATTTGTTCCTCCCAACCTTGAAAAATGTTCAACTCTATTCCAGACGTGGGGGCTTGAGAGGAATTTTTCCAGGTTCATATATATTATATTATATTGTATGGGGGTGTAGATACAGAGGGCTGGGGTGGCTGATACATTGCTATTGTTCTATTAATTCTTTTATTTTTGTTCCTATGTCTTTTGGTAGGGATTTTGTTCTGTTTTTCTTGTTAGATCATTCTGTATTCTAGGACAGCATTGAATTGTTATTTATTCCCTTGTCTTTACAATAGGGTCTTCATACGGGTGTCTCCAAGAGATCAAAAAGTTGGTTCTTGTTGTTAATCTTTGTATTGTTTATCTATCTGCATACCGCTTGTCTATGCAATAGCATGTGTTTATGCCTTGAGTTACAGAAAAAAAAAAAAAAAAACACTGCCTAGTTTCTTTTGTATTCTTGTTGAATCACTTTTGAAGGTGGCAATTTTGTGGGAATTCAAGCGAGTCCTTTTCTTGCTCAGATATTTTCTTATTTTTACCCTTTCCTTTTAATTAAGCCAATAGACAGCAAATCATCCATGATCCATCCCAACAGGTACATTATGTAATGTACTTTTAGTCAGCAATTTCAGCCCATAATTTATTGGTGACTAATAGTATCCCAATTGGAATCCAATATCTAGTTTGGCAAGTTTGAAATGCTGCTCCTATTTGCAATCTGACGTCTAGTTTTGTAAGTTTGAAATGATACTTCTAAATCATGTTGGGGATGTGCTGGCTCAAATTTTATTGTGCCAAGTTATTTTTGTTGAGTCTCGATTAGGTTTAAAGTTTGTCTCGTTGAGAGTGTTTAGGTGTGCATTTTTGGTCTAGAGTTTTTAAGGAGTAGAGAGAGAGAGTATGCTAAGCCTTGAGGGAAGCTCCAAAATAATCGTTGCTAAGAATATGTTACTGTGTATAGTGATAAGCAATAGTGTTTTCGCAAAAGATTAGTTCTAATCAATTAATTATTGACACTAAAACCTAAGACATTAATGTTAACACTAAATTGAGGGGTTTTGATTTAATTAACTAAATAACAAAATCGACAAAAAACACAAAATAAATAAATATGAAACAATAATATTAAAACCGTACAAAGGATTATTCGTCATTATTAAATAATAACCATACAATTAATCACAAAAATATTTCCATTGTCCATTGAAACTATCAACCGTAGATAGCTACAAGCTCGACTATCTCAATTTTTTTTATTTTGTTATTAAGCAAAACAAGCTTTTCACTTAATCCGTTTTATTTAAATAACTTAGAATAAACTCTTTAGATTCAATTCAATGGAAGCATTACATTAAGAAAGATGGGTTGATTTAGATAACAAACATACAAGCTTAGATTATTCAACTTAGATTATGCTCCTCATCATAGTTAACGAAAACCTTTGGTAATCATACCTTGCAATTTGCTACTAGTGATTAGAAAATTAAGACAATTGCAGATCAAGTCTCCTAATATAGCAATAGATTAAATTCTGGTCCTATTTAGTAGCGCTCTCAAATAAAACAAGAAAAAAATCATGAACATTAAAAATAGATGAATTCAAACAATCTTAATTAAAAAATTAAAAAATAATTCTATAAATTAATCATATGATCAAGTCTAGGGTTTTGAAATTTCCTTCCACCACAAATAAAATTAAAATAAAAACATAATTGGATAAGAAAAGAAAGAAGGATTAGGAAAAAGAACGATTTTGGCGTTGAAGAATTCTCTATGGGGATGAAAATCCTTGAGCCACCACCGGAGCATCTCATCTTTTTTTTTTTTAACATCTCCTAACACTAAAGAAACTAAGAAAAACTAATGAAAAACTGAATAACAGATACTCTAATCAACCCTAAATTCATCTATTTATAGGCTGTCAAAGTTGGGGTTAAAAAGGGTAACTTCAGGGGTCAAACGAGAAGCTAAAACTTGGAGTTCTTACGACGTAGAGCCTAGGCGGCCATAGTTTTCTGCCCTAACACCTAGGCGCCCAAAGGCCAGCGCCTAGTGTTACCTTCTTTGGTTCATAACTTGTTTTGACGTGTTAAGAGTGCTATGGCGCCCATTTTCTCGAGCCTAGGTGCTCTAAACTCCTCCAAATTGATATTTTGAGTTCCTAAGCTTCTAAAAACCTCCCAAACTCCTACAAAACATAAAAACATAATTAAAACACAAGATACTCAAGAATCAAGCAAGAAAACATGGGAAAATTTATCAAAAATTATATTTAACTATGTACTTTCAAATTCCCCCACATTTAAACTTTGCTCGCCCTCGAGCAAGAACGAAATGTAAAAGATGAAAACTAACCTTCCAACCTTTTGTCACATAGAATAGTAAGAGATATGGACTTGAATCAATCAAGCATTGCATCAAATAAATTATACATTCTCAAGCTAATACAACCTACAATAACCATACTCAAGTGTGTTTGTATTATTAACAATATTGGAACAACACAAGCTTGAAAAAAGATAAACCCTTATAGTCCTCACAGAAACGGTCATCCAATCTTGGTTGTAAGGATTAAGTGTCATGGGCTCTCCCTTTGGTACGAATCTCCATTATGTTGAAGGCACCACTTGAAATCAAAAAGGTCTTTGATATGGGTTGTAATGAAGCTAATGGGTAGTGATTAAGGGAAAGAACGGGATAGGATGTAACAAAGGTCCTAAAGAATCCATAGAGTTAGAGATATCGTAAAATTTTTTGACAAACATCTTTCAAAACCCCATAAAACTCTTATATAAGCTGGATATCATTGTGTTGGGCCCTTACATCATTTTAACCAATCTTGTAATACCCAAAAATAAATGTAAGAAAGCTCAAGATATTTTTTTTTTCTTCTTTTTTTTTTCTTTTGGAGTTTTTTTTTTAATTTTTCCCTTTTTTATTTTTTTTGTTAATGATTTTTTTGAGTTTTTTTTTTGGTTTTCCAGGAGCTCTCCTTACAAGGACTCTCATTTTCTTCTTTTGATTCAATTCCTTCCCAACACTTATCTTCTATTCTTAACCCAATTCTTTGTGCAATCTCCCTTAAATCATGAAAATAAGTCTCTAAGCTCGAATTCATCTTTAAAACAAGGATAAAGATATAAAGATATTTGGGCTAGGCATGGAGATAATGTGGTTAGTCGAAGAAAAAGGCTTAACTTGGCTTACCATAGCAATGTTCTCGTAGGAACATCAATCGAGGCTCTGGCTTATTTGGCCTTGGTGCTAGAAAACCTAGTGTCTTAATTCTTTTCTAAGTGATGCTCGATCAGCCGTTTGCCTTGAAAGACCCTCGGGAGAGTTCTAACATTCAATCTTGAGAAGAAAAAATTAAAATGAAAATTAGAATGAGGGTATATGAATTTACTTAATCTAACATGCGTCCTATTACCAAATAACATGACTATGTGCATTAAATGTGAGTACAATAATTATAAAGACATATTAACAGAAGAATAACATCATGATTCAATACAACACTCATCATCAATCAAATCCATAAACGTTAATACTCGGTCCTCATCAATGAAGTTGGAAGGCATCCTAAGACTCAAAAATGACTCAAAAACCTAAATTAAAATGAAAAATTTAAAATGTTTAGGGTTTTTTAGTTAAGAAAACAAAACCTAATGAAAAAGAAAAAGAAAAATCCTAAATCCTTTTCCTTAATCCTTACATTGTCCTCAATATAAGACTAAGTATAGAAGAAAAGATAAATACAAGAGCACACAAAACAATAAAAGCAACAAAATAATAAAAAGATAAATTAGAGGAGAATTAGAAAGATTAAATTTGTTTTGATGTGCTCTCAATCTATTGGGTTGCCTCCTATTAAGCACTTGGTTTTATGTCCATAGCTTGACATAGAGAAGTAATATCAAAGAACGGCTTTTGCCAATAGAAGGTGTCATAGAACACCATCCATAGGTCTTCATTGTTAACGCCCTCAAGCTTGACAAGATATGGAATGTTTTGGCACATTGCACCAACTCGACTCAATTTTGAATGTGTTGGAAAGAGAACTCCGATTCTAGTTTAAGTTCATGGAGGATGTTGTTTGGTGAAGATGTCGTCAATGGAAAGAAGAGATTTGTTGTTGGAGTATATGATATGACCATCAATGGCGTCAAAACGATGGTCTCATATACTTTTTCATCCTCTAATGGGCCTTGTGATTTGGCTTCATGGAATTTTTCTAATATTAACCTGTCCAATTGCACTTCACTCTCCACCTGATTCTCCAAAACCATGCTTGAGACTTGATCTTTATAGAACTCACAGTTTTGAATGGGTGTCTCATGACTTAAAAAGTGTAACTCATTCTCAACCACATGAATATCAAAGTGTTAAGCTAAAACAACGTCAATGGTCTCTATATGTTCATCTTGAGGCTCAATCTCCTCTAATGGCTTAGATTCCCATGAAACTCCCATGTTAGGCAAACTATTCTCCCGATTGAAGTTGTTTGGGTCATTGTCATCCTCATGCTACATTATATTTTGTATCTTTTGATTATCACCTTATTCCTCCAACTGTCTTATAATGCTAGCCAATCCACCAATATGAATTTGCAACATGTTAAGGCTAGTGGTCATCTCCTCTTGAGATTGAAACTCGTTAGTGGCCAAAACCTTAACTAGGTCTTCAAGAGATGTACATGTTGGTGGTCGGTCTACCAAGGTTCCTCTATTTAAGGCTTCAAATCCTATTTCAAAGGTTAAGTGTTAACTCATAGCTCCAAATTATAATAATCGTCCTTCCATCCTTGGTTGATCCTTAAACAATTTTAATTCTATTAATCATACTTGACCATGTCTTCCAACATGAAATAGGCTTCATCCATGGATTGTTGGTAGAGAAAAATGATGTGGTTACCCTTTTTAACCCAACGTCTTGTTGTCGTACATAAGCCGTCAAGAAATAATCATAGTTTCCATTCTTTGGAGAACTCATGATATGGAAACCAGATGAACAAATCCTTATATCTCCACTAAGCAATATGAAATGACTCTGTCTCGTTGGGCAAAACTAGTGAGGACCCATTGATGTAACATCTCAAAGTACCTCGCAATTAATAGGCACAAAACAAAAATTAAAAGCATTAGTGAAAAATTAAATAAAACTAATTAACAAAAACAAACACAAAAACAAAACAAATAACTAAATAATTAGGAAACAATCCCTAGCGATCGGTGCCAAAATTTTGGTAAGTCTCGAGGGAAGCTCCAAATTAATCCTCGCTAAAAATATGTTGTTATTGTGTATAGTGATAAGCAAGGGTTGTTCCTATAGAGGATTGATTCTAATCAATTAATTATTGACACTAAACCCTAAGACACATTAATATTAACACTAAATTAGGGGGTTTTAATTTAATTAACTAAATTAAATTAAAAAAACACAAAAAAAGAAAACAATAATATTAAAACTAGTAAAAGGATCATTTGTAGCCACTAAATAATAACTATAAATTTAGTTACAGAATTATTCCCAATTATCTGTCGAAACTACCAACATAGATAGCAACAAGTTCTGCTACCCTAATATTTCCTTACTTTGTTTTTAAGCAAAATAAGCTCTTCACTTAATCCTTTTCCCTCCAATAGCCTAGAATAAGTTCTCTAGTTTTAATTGAATAGAAGCATTATGTTAAGAAAGATAGGTTGATCTAGATGACAAATACACAAGTTTGAATTGTTCAACCTAGGTTATGTTCTTCATCACAATTAACGAAAACCTCTTGAAATCATACATTGCAATTTGCTACTAGTGATTAGAAATCAAGACAATTATGTATCAAGTCTCCTAATATTAGCAATAGATTAAATTCTAGTCCTATTTAGTTGCGTACCTAAACAAAACAAGAAAATGATCATTAAAAATAGATGAACATAAATAATCTCACTTACAAAAATGGAAAATAATTATATAAATTAATCATATGATCAAGTCTAGGGTTTTGAAATTCCTTTTAACCATAAATAAAATTAAACTAAAAACATAATTGGAAAAGAAAAGAAAGAAGGATTAAGGAAAAGAACGATTATAATTAGAAAAGAAAAGAAAGAAGGATTAAGGAAAAGAACGATTTTGACGTCAAAGAATTCTCTATGTGGACAAAATTCCTTGAACCATCACCGAAGCCTCCCATCTTTTTCTACATCTTTTAACACTAAATAAACTAAGAAGAACTAATGGAAAACTGACTAAAGGACCCTGTAATCAACCCTAAATTAATCTATTTGTAGGCTCTCCAAGTTAGGGTCAGAACGGGTAACTTCGGAGTCAAAAGGAAGCTAAAACTTAGAATTTTTATGATGTAATGCCTAGGCGCCCGTAAACTAGCGCCTAGGTTCCTACAGTTTTCTACTTTAGAGCCTAGGTGCTTAAAGTCCAGCTCGTAGGTGCTATCTTCTTTAGTCCATAACTTGTTTTAAGGTGTTAAAGCATCGTGGCGCCCGTTTTCTCAACCCTAGACGCCCAAAACTCCTCCAAATTGATTTTTTTTGCAAGCTTCTGAAAACCTCCAAAACTCCTATAAAACATAAAAACATAATTAAAACACAATATACTTAAGAATTAAGCAAGAAAATATGGGCAAATTGATCAAAAATTATATCTAATTATGCACTTATCAAAGTAGCTCCATATGAGCCAAGTTAGAGGAAGAGAGAGAACAAAAAAAAAAAAAAAAAGGGAAGAGTTTGAACAATGGTGCAAGGGGTTTTAGGTAGATAATAGTGAGAGATTTTGTTGAATGTATAATTTGGAGGTTATTAGTAAATTTGTGCTCTTAGCACGTAGACAATTTTGTTGAAACACGTAAATCTTTACCTTTTGTATATATGTTCGTTTATGCTTGATTTTGCTTTAATATTGTACTTTACATGTTGTGATTTTTCGATATCATAAGGTCCATGGATGTTTTGAAAATTGAAATAATTATATTCTTACCAAATTGAAAAAAAGCTATCGATGTAGAGTTTGTTTGAGAAATATATTAGAAATAATAAGTCCAAACTGCTACAGTATAAAGTTCTCACATGCTACAGTAAGACGCAAAAGTTTACTACAGTACGAAGCAAAAGTTTGCTACAATGTAAAGCTCTCACATGCTATAGTGTTTAAGTTCTAACTTCAACTTGCAATGTGTTTCTTAAACGAACTTGTAATATACTTAAGGGAGGAACAATGTATAGTCTGTTTGGCTCATGAAGTTGAAAAAAAAATTAGATTTTTGGTGAGGCAAAACACTCTAATAGAAAGATTTGAATTATGATAAGATAATATTATTTGTTTAACTTGCAAGACGAATAGTGTAGATAATAATACTACAGTTCAAACCCGCAAGACAAACACACTTCTTGTTTTTACAAAACTTGTGCTTGTTGCTTCACAATGGCAAGTTGTACTGGGCTATACTATTTAGAATAAAATGGCATAGGGATACTTATTTTTTTGAAAAAATTACATGGAGTGCCCTTTTATGAACACTCCTTATTAAAATGCCCTTAGCTTTTCAACATTTCAAAATTGCCCCTTTAAAATTTATTTTCTTTTAAATTAATTTATTAATTGACTTTTTTATCCCTGGTTCAAAAACCAAATTAGAACAAGCCCTAACCTTATTTTCGTTTTGTTTCTTTTTCTACTCTTTCTTTTTCACTCCGCCTTTATCTTTCTCTCTCACTCATCTCTTATGCATCTCTCTCTCTAGAATTCTTTTCTCTCTCTTCTTCTCGTCTCTCTCCTTTCTCTCTTCTTGGACAAATTGGATCAGCTCCGGTGGATTGGATTAAGCTCATAGTTCTTCTCATCTCTCTCCTCTCTCTCTTCTTAGACCAACCGGATTTGCTTTGTATTAAGCTTGCCATTTGTAAGATTGATCCGCACTAGATTGTGATCAATATGCATCAATTTGTCGTCCCGTTCACAATGCCATTCGAGATCAGATTTCCACAGTTGGAGATTGTAAATGTTCAAATCAAGGAGCATTAGAGCCCTTAGGGAACTCATCAAACTCTTACTCTTTGCTGCTAGTGTCGCACTGGGTTTGGAGGTACTGGAGAACGAGAGGTCAACAAGTGTATATGTCATAGCCCCTGAGGAGGAAATTGCGACCGATGGGTGGCCTCGAGGACACTAGACTTGCCGCTGCTCTGGTTTCTGATTACGACGACTTGAGGGAGCTCATTGTCAATTAGATCCCAAACTGTATTGTTAATTAATTACAAAGACGAAATTTTTACTTTAATGTAGTTTGGTTAGTTTGTAGCTCTAGATTTTTTTGTTTGTTATTGAGTTATGATGGTTCCGCTTTAGAACTGGGCTGAATTCGACAAGTTTTATAATGAAACTGGTGGGTTTCGATGAGTTTTGGGATGAAACATGACGGGTTTTGACATGTTTCACGACGGAACTTGACAGGTTTCGCTTTGGCACCACGCGTCACTAGTTGGTGCTTATTTGTCTTAAAGAAAATATTTTTGAATCTAGTAGGTTTAAACTTTGAAACTTACTAGTTACAATCCAGCACCCTACGCTGGCGATCGGAAGAAGTTGGTGTTTTTTTGTTTCAAAGAAAATATGTTGGAATATGGTAGGTTTCAACTTTGGAAGGTTATAATCCAACACCTCGCGTTGGCGACCAGAGATTGTTGGTGCTTTTTTACTTCAAAGAAAATATGTTGAAACCTAATGGGTTCCAACGGTTATAATTTGACACTCCGTGCTGGCTACCAGAGGCAGTTGGTGCTCTTTTGTTTCAAAAAAAAAAATATGTCCGAATCTAGAAGTATCCAATTTTGGAACTTTCCAGGTTACAATCTGGAACCCTGTACCGGCGACTGGAGGCATTGATGCTTCTTTGTTTTAAAAAAAAATATATATTAGAATATGATATGTTCTAACTTTCGAACTTACTAGGTTATGAAGGGGGTCTTAAACTTAATAAATCACTTTTTTTAATTAAAAGGGCAGTTTTGAAGTGACCCTTTGAGGAGGCAATCTTAAAAAGTGCTCCTTTAGTGGGCATTCTTCTAAGTTATCCTATCCTTTTAAACCCTGTATTTTAGATTAATTTAAAAACTATATTTTTAGTTTTTGATCTCTTTGAATGTATATTTTCAGATTTGATTTGATTTTGACCTTTAAAATGAGCAAATTATCCTTAAGTAAAAGAGAAAAAAATTAAAACTTTCAAAAATAAGAAGAATATAAAAATAAAAATACACAAAACACCTATTTTTAGGGTATTTTAAACATTCTTTAAGTAAGAAACCTTAGTATAAAGTTTTTTTTAAGACTTAAAGTACTTTTATTGTTAGAGGTGGCAATTTCGAACAAGGCATGATGACACAATATGAAAATGACACGAGACAAACAGGTTTAGACTGCACGTATATTAACTAGCCCATAAATGAGTTGACACGAATAACACGAAAATAAATGAGCTGAATTCGTACTAGTATGTTTAACACGCTTTAACACGTTTAATTAAACGTGCAGTTAACATGTCAACATGCACGGCACGACCCGTCCTGCTCGTTTATAGCACATTTAAACTTAAAAATAAAAAAATTTTATGATTTTGTAGGTTCAAGATTCGAACCTTGAACCTGAGTAAGGTTTTTTATTACACTTACCACAAGCCCACCACCACACCAAATGATCCTTTAATGTCAAATGATAGCTTTTAATTTATTTATTATGGTTTTAGGCTTTTGTTCATTAGCTTTCAAAAGTCCCACATGGAAAGAAAACAAACTCTCTCTCTCAACGCTCTCTATATAAACCATTAGTTTTTCACCTTCTTCACGCAGCGCTAGTGAAGCCATTTATGACTTTAAAAAAAATCTTCTCTAATTTAAAGATTGAAGGGAAAAAATAGTTCAAAACACTTAATAATTAAATATTATTATGTTCTTAACACAAATATTTAAGGCCTTTTAATTTATTTTGGCTTTATTTTTTAAATTTTGTTAGTTGAAATTAAAAAAAATTATATAGTATACGAAATTAAAAAAAATTAGATAGTAAAAAAATTATGTAGAAAGATTTTTTAATTGTGCCGTGTTGTGTTACATGTTTATTAATCGTATTTGTGTTTGCACGTTTATTAATTGTGTTGTGTTCGTGTTTAATCTAATCGTGTCGTGTTATGAACGTGTTAGTATGAACACAACATGTGAACACATTGCCAGCCCTACTTATTGTACAATTTGGGATATCTTGATCAATCTTTTTATGTCAAAATTGAATATTAATAGGGAAAAGGTGTATTAAATCTAATATAAATATATGCATTTGATGAGAAAAAAACTGAAAGTATAATGTTTAAATAACCTAAAATAAAGAGTATAAAAATATAAATAACCCTTAGGATATATAGGGCTAAAAATTTTAAGTAATTACATAGAATGTCTAATAAAATGTCTAATTTAATAGCTGGTAAAAATTTCGCTAGTAGACACCAACGGCTTCTAAAGTGGTGGTTAATCTTCTTATCCTGCTATATCACAGAAGTGGCCTCACAAATAGGAGCGGGACCAATACTACAAGGGAATAGTTGATACTGTCTGGTATCACTAAGCATAACAACATTACCAATTTTTTCAATGCTCTATTGGGAGTCATGTCTAGCATCATTGGGCTTGACGGGTTGACAATTAGCTCATTGGGATCGTGAATTCGAACCAATTCGAACAGAGAGTTTCAACTGAAAATACTGAAACAATTTAAATATTGTGAGTAAAATATTATAACAAATCTAGTTCGAATTTGAAAGAGTTGAACTTGATGTTTTCAAACGGACTATATACTGTGCATTTAAGTATTAAACTCAAGATGACAGTGAAAATTTTAAATAAATTGGATGAAAATCACATCCTAACCCTTCAGCATTTTTCAATATTCTTTCACTTTTGTCACACTAGAACAACGTTCCTCTATTTTTGTTTTTGTTTTTGTTTTTCATTATGTCTCCAATAAGAAATGATCTATATTTGAACATCACTTCCTTCTATATCGACCTAAAAAACCTATTTCAAATACGAGGTAAATTAGAAGTCCCAAGGTTTTAGAAAAAAGTCCTTATATTTCGCTTGAAAGACTCCGATAACACAATCACATTTTCACGTTAGAATAATGGGAAAAAAATATAGTAACATGGGATAAAATTCAACGTTGCATGTTCTCATGGGAGCTCATAGAATATAGTTCCTTGGGACGTAAAAAAAGTATCAAGTTTGAAAGAGCATATAGAGAACGGTGGAAGTGAAGGAATACTAGAACAAATAGTTATCTACTTGAAATACTTAGGGTGTCTAGCAAAACAGTTAGAACTCAAAAAATGAGTTCAAACACTATTACATGTGATAGTTTTATACTGTAGTATATGAAAATTTTATATTATGAATGGTTTAAACTAAGTTTAAACTGTTTTACCAAAGAAAAGTTATAATTTATGTGAAGAAAATTGAGCACATACAGGTATGTTTCATCAGTTAATAATTTAATATTTCATGCAAAGCCATGCGGAGAATATGTCAAATATTCAAGTGTTCGAATATCACCACCACCGAAATATTTGTCAAAGGGATGAATTTTAATTGGTTCACATTTCCAATCAATTTTGGTTAGAGGTCAAACCAATGATAACATATCGTAGTGGAAAATTATTAGGAAACAAGTTTTCCAATGTATTATTGAGCAGTACTAAAGTTGGAAAAAGATAGTTATTTCTAATGTAAATGTAAATATCAACGTCCATATGATATTTTATTTACCACTAAACAATATAAAAATATCATATTCGATATGCTTTTGATATTGAGCTCTAGTATATAATATGTTATATTTACTTTTTGTCATAATAATTATTAAGCTAGAAATACACTTTAATTCAGAATAATTTAAAAATAATAATATTGTAATGATTTATAAAAAAGTAAACACATCAACAAATCATAATCAAATGTCAAAATTGGATATGTATTAAGCACCAAGAATAATTTATGTTGCATTAAGTTTAAAAAATAACATTGTATTAGATAGTGGTTTTCTTACTTAAATGTTAGAAGTTTGATATTAGAGCATCTTCAATGCAATATTAAATTGATGTGCCAATTGCAAATTTAGCATTTGAGTGTCAAAGAACTCTCCAATGCAATGCTCTATACGTATAGCAAATTTGACATTTAATTCCTATTTGTTGGTAGATTGACTTTTTTGCTTTAATAATTGCAAAATTCTTACTTTTTAATTATTTTAATATTAAAAGTTTACTTTTATAAGCTTTAAGGTTTAATATTTATAAAAAAGGCAAATATACATCTTAAATAGCACTATGCATTGAAGCATAGAATTAAATAATACACACCAAATATGCTATTTTTACACTTTTTGGAAAGTGGTAAATATAATATTAACATTGACATTTACATTGGAAATGGTCTTAACAGATTAATTTGACATAAAGTCAAAGATGCTGTGACATGATCATAACTCATTTAGGTTTTAGATGAAACAAAATAATAAAAAAAGAAAGTTCCCGCTAGTAGGCCTCGGAGGGAGCATCAAATTAAACTTTGTTAAAAGTATAGTCGTTATTAAGTGTAGTAATGAGCAATAGTCATTTAGAATAACTAATTAAAAATTTCTAAAATAAAGATAACAAAAACAAATAAATGAAAATGAAGCCAAATGCATGAGGTTGTAAAAAATAATGATAGAATCAGTAAAGGATTATTCGCCAGTACTAAACAATAATTATGCAATTGATTACAGAAATATTCCTAATTTCTATCAAAACTACTAATCGTAGATAACAACAAGTTTTGCTATTCCAATCTTTTCTTATTGTACCGTTAAATAAAACAAGCTCTTTATTTAGTTTCTTTCTATTAAATAACCTTGAACAAGCTCTCTAGATTAAATTCAATAGAAGCATTAAGTTGAAAAAGATAAATTGAACTAAGCAATAAACAAACAAGCTGGGTTTATTCAACAGAAACTACCAATCGTAGATAACAACAAGTTTTGTTATTCTAATCTTTTCTTATTGTACCGTTGAATAAAACAAGCTTTTTATTTAGCCTCTTTCTATTAAATAGTCTTGAACAAGCTCTCTAGATTAAATTCACCAGAAACATTAAGTTGAAAAAGATAGACTGAACTAAGCAATAAACAAACAGGCTCGGTTCATTCAACATAAGTTATATTACACACCGTAATCAAACAAAAGCCTTTCACAATTATAGACCACAACGTGCTACTAGGATTAGAAAAACAATACAATTATGGATCACGTCTCCTAACATAGTATTGAAATATTCTTAAATCCTATTTAGTTGGCTACACAAACAAAACAATAAAATAATCATAAACAATAAAAAAGAAGAACATAAACAACGAAAAATAAATTATTTTTTAATAACACTCTCTCAACATGATCATTTAAAAAAAAAAAGTCTATCATATTCTTCTCTATTCTTATCTTCTAAATCTCATATTTTTTTTCCCACTTACTCAAAATTTTTTTCCATCGTTTGTTATAATTAAGAGTGTGACTATTCCTCAAAATAACTTTACAACAGCGACAACCAATTGAAGGTTTGTAAGTTTATACGTATTAATTGCTTAAATAAGAATTTTCTTTCTTGTTCGAAGATTAAGTATTATACTTATAGTTTTATTCTTCTTCTTTTCCTTTAGATTTATGGTATTATATAGGTTATGAACAATAATTTATTGTGGTTTTATTCTTCTTCTTTTTCTTTAGATTTATGGTATCATATAGGTTATGAACAATAATTTATTACAGTGGTGTTATTTTATTTAAATTCTATATCAAACAATTATGAAGATGTATTTTAAAAGAAAATTCAAACCACCAATCCTTGAACGAAAGACCGACGATAATGCAAAATCTAGTAATGCCCACCACTTTTGAAATATGAAAACCCGTAACAAAAGTTTATTATTAAGCACATTATAAGAGTCTAAATTTTTTTTTCTAATTCACATTCCTTTTTGTGCCCTTACTAAAACTAAATCTTGGATCCATCTCTGGTTATAAGCGGCTCCAAGTATCTGTTGAATTTTGATAAGATATGAGGATATTTTTTTAGATTAACTCTAAAAAAATATTGCGTGAGAAAAACAAAATGTACTTTATTATTGGAGACTTTTGGAGCCAAAATCCATACCATGAACAGAAAATTCCTTTTCCCTTTTCAGAGTGTGAAATACCATGAAATTTTGCCATACAGACACACACAGGCACACAGGCACACAGACACACACAGAGGGAGGCACTTGATGAAAGTTCCCTCCAAATCATTTTAGCCCTTCAGATTCATTTTTACGGTCAAGGTCATCTCAAAGATAAGAAGAATAACAAGCGACTTGTCTTAGGCGTTTTACCGGTTGACCCATTAGCTTTAATTAAGAAAACAGCGCCTTCAGCCTTTTTTTTTTAATTGATGGACTTGCATAAGGATGTCATCCCATGTGACGCGTACAATGGAAGGACAAAACAATATGCAAGAAGCAGTGGCTAAGATCGCGTCTGAGGTGAATCCCATTGGTGTTGGAAGGATTTGTATATGTGTCCCGCAGAGATTGGGTCACTAAAGTAAGCTCACGTTAAATAGGTGCAACGGATTGGACAACAAGGGAACATGTAGGGCCCACAGATGGATTTTGTAGCTGGTGGTCCCTTTACACCCACGAAATGAGCCGTCTGAGGAAGATGTCAATAGGGGCGGGCTGGGGAGTTGCGTTTAACGTCTGCCCAGATTTGTATTTTTGCGAGAAAATAGGATGTACGTTTGCTGAAATTTGTATTTTTGACCCAAAATTTGATGTTGCTTTACCATTTTCCTCCATTTTCGTATCGTTTTTCAATTCTACAGTTAGATAATTAATTATTGAACAAACTTAATGTTTATAAAAATTATAAAATATTTATTTTGAAGCTAAAATAATTTAAAACACATGAAACCCGCTAAAAATACATATTTAAGAACTTTCCTTTTTTCTTTTTCCTTTTTCTTCTTCATTTCCCTTCCTAAAATCATCATTTGCCATTTTTTTTCCCAGCATAATCTTTGTATAATATTCCATAAAAAAAAAATCTCTGTACAATGTAGTTCTGTGAAATAATTTTTCTCTACATTCCTTTACTCTTATAAAAAATAATTCGTTCATGCGTGTCTATCTTAATGTCTTTGGATTTCTTTGGTTCTTTTTGCTGAGAACCATTGTACTATTAAATTTTCCTCACTTGTTCTTATTAAATCATTTTTCCTAATCTCTCTATACTCAACATTTTTTCAAAGAGGTGTAGTCATTGCAAATGATACGAGTGCCATAGGCAAACATGCCCTCAAAAAGGTCAAATGGGCAAGAGTGTTGAACGTTGTGTCAAGCCCATCAATTCAAAGATCTCAACCCAACACGACGGCAAGCCAGCATGAATCACCAAATACATTGACACGCAACAAATAGATGGATAAAGATAAAAGCGTCTACACGACAAACGATCACTTCGACAAATACCGACATCATGACTACTCCTCTGACTTTCAACTCAATGACGACGAACTTGATCAGACTTACCGTTCGTTTTATTAGCTTCCTCAACTTGTCTTATGTCATCTACTTAAAAAAACTTGCAGCTTGGAAAAAAAGAAAACACTCCAACTTTTATAACAAAAAAAACCTTGCTTAGCCTTTTCAATTTGTGTGTAATGTACTAAATTATTATCATCGCTAATATCTAATATTAGATAACAATCAATCTCCACACAAATGACATGAGAAAAATTTTGATTTTTTGACCACTAATGTAAGTTACATATGATGTCAATGCAAGTTATGCTTCAATATCGTTAGTTTACGTTGTTAGTCTTACACATTTATCCCTAAATGTTAACTGACGAAAATATGCAGACATAATTAGAATAAAAAATTAATTCTAAACCACTTTTGTAGGGTAAGTTACGAACCATATTAGTGTAAGTTATGTTCGACCAACCCGAAGTTGCCTGGTTGTATAAGCTAGGTAGTCCATGCATTTTTCTTCCACAAATGCCCACAACATGCATACAAATTAACCACTTGTCTAGGTTAATATTGCTAGAAACCTGTTCTTGTAGCTAGGTCAATGCAGCTAGAAACCTGTTCTAGTAGGTTACTAAAAGATTATTTATCTTAACCTACACCCTAACCAACACCACCTAGACTAATTAAATACAATACAGCTATTTTATCCTACCTAATCATATTTAAATGCTTGGATGAAACTTCCATCTATCTAGATGGATAGAAGTAAAATTTGAAAGATATATGAGATATATGTTCTCAACTTGTTTTTTTTTTTTTTTTTCATAGTTTAATCAAGAGCCTATATTCACAGCCTTTGGCTTTATCAACTACTTTCTCCATTAACAACAAAACAACAACAACAACAATAATAATCGTACTGTATTAGCTTAGACAACACTACAGGACAAGTGGACCCAAGTTTCTTGCGTCAATTCTATATTCTTCTTGACTACTTATATTATGAGGAGGACAGAAAGGCATTGTGGGTTGACTAGTCAAAAAATTGCACTTTGGTAGAAGTTATTCCTCATTCTACTCGTTGTGGGCTGCTTTTATTTTCTCTTTCAATGCCTAATTTTTTACACGCGAAATTTTCAATCTCTACAAAATAACATATTTTGATGTGACTCTGCATGTGAACTAATGGGTAATTATTTTCAGATTTTTTCTGCTTTCCCATTTGCCATGCATTGAACAAAATCTTTATATGGTAAAAATCAAATACTAAAGTTTAAAAATTCTTATTTGCGAAGACAAAGGCAAAGGCCTTGCTTGCAGGCTACATGGCATTGAGGCCCCTTGTTCGAGTCTTTAGGGGTGAAATTCAATAACCCCTCCGTTTAGAAATATATATACATACATACATACATATATATATATATATATATAAAATCTTATTTGCGATTCATTCATCTACTTTGCAAAGATTTAAATGTGAGAGCTCTAATGGTAGGTGTTCATGGTAGAATCACAAGTGTACCCTATCAAGTTTTAATACTTTATGCGGTAAGAAAGTTCGTCGTATTTAGAGTGTAATTAAATTTGTATTAGGTGCTGTAATTAAAATAATCTTAATTTTACCTAAAAACTTCAACAACAAGAAAATTACAACATTAAAATAAAACTATTTTAAAATTTAAAAGAAAATCAAAACTCTTTGGCAAAACAATCAATGGTTTAAAATTTCTAGAGGTTTAATTTCACCTAATGTATTCAACTCTCTTTCTCGAGTGTCAAGTTAAAAATATTTCTAATATTCTTTTTTGATATCCCTATAAAAACTAAATATTAAGTATTTGTTACATTCAATGTTTTTTTTAGATGGCTTTAAACGAATATTATAAGCCACCCGAACTCTAAAAACTCTTAAGTCATATTATGTAAAACTAGCATCTAAAATTCTCTATCCCAAGTGTCCAATCATAAATACTAAATTATTTAGTTCATGCCAGCAAGTCAGAAGCATTAAGAACATGATAGAATAAATAAATTCAAGAAAAACTATTAAAAATAATTAGACAATAAAAGAATAGTATCTAACAAAGGCTATATACCTATAAAAAAATATAGTTAGTAATTAAAACAAAGAAACACAATGACATGTTCTTAAACATAATTAAGAAAGAGAAGAAAAACCACTGATTAAATATGTTGAACCTTTCTATCTTTTGACTTTGCTGTCTCCTTCTCCTTCATCGAGTCTTCTCTCTCTCTCTCTCTTTTTTTGCCCTCAAAAGTCTACCAAAAATCGCCTAATTGAGCTCTAAAAAATCATATCCATGGATGTTGAGAACAAGGGCTTTTTGGAAACAGGAGGAAGGTTCCCATTTTCTTCTCTCGTGGCCTAGCGCCGCGGCTTTACTCGCCTATTGCTGCATTGGTGGCCTAATTCTTGCAAAGTCTAGCATCGGGGCACCACACGTCAAGGCTGTAGCGCCGCGCCCAACATTGATTCTTTTCTTCTTCAATTTATTTTCACGCAAATTTTTTTCTGTCTCAAAGCTTATCCAAGAGCTCTCAATTCTTCTCTAACCTGCAAAATAAACTTAAAACAAATAAAAATAAAATAAAAACTCTTAAGGACCAAACAAATATCAATCTAAAGATACTCAAATTATCAATCTAAACTAAGTTATCAATAGGACAAACATTTTCGTCCTACGAAAAGATACTGGTATTTTAACCATTTAATTAACTTGTTAATAGTTTGATTTGTGAGTGTCCATGTTAAAATTTTATAGTGTGCAAAGCAGAATTACTCTCAGGCAGAGATTAAAACATTAAAATGTTAACCCAATGGTTAAAATAACAGTATCTATTGAAAGGATATTGTCCTATCATAAGATTTGTCCTAGATGAAGGCAATTTCTTTTCGAGAATTTTATTCTAATTATTTTATCTTAAATAATGTAATGTTTTTAAAATTATAGAATTTTACCACATTATGCTTTGGAGCCAAGGTGATTGATGCCGATATCAGGACTATCAACGTCGATAATGATTTTGAAATAAAAAATTTTACTGCAAAATTCTTTAGAGCCTTGGTGGTTGGGAGTGATATTATGATTATCAACCCCAACCTTAACCCCATTCCAATCCTACCCTGACTTGCCTTGTTCCTTGGTCCCAGCCTTAACTTCAAGTATGACCCCCCTGATTTGGCTATTAATCCTTAGCTGGATCTCATCCCAACCCTGCCTTAATCTTGGTCTCTGTTTTGGAAACAAGAAATTTGTAATTAAGGGGGGAAAATTTGAAGACATTAAATTCACCTTAATTTTAAACAAAAAAATTGACAGCAATTTACAATTTTGAAAACACAGAAACCAAAACAAAATTACTGTGCGTTCTAAAAAAACTCACTTTTTTTTTTGTATAAAAGAGAAACAAAAATAAACCTATTTTAAAAATATTTAAAACGGAATCTACCCTACACATATTTGACGATTTGATCCATTTATTTGGCATAGTGCCTTTGGTACATTATTATTTTTGTTTATAGACTAAATATGATATAGTTTCTCATATTTAACATTTTCCTCTTTTGATTTAAAACCATGGTGCAAAGTCACCCCTTTTGTTTTGGTCATAGATATAAATTAAAAATGGTTTTTTTTTGTTTAAGAATGAAAAATTTATTAACAAGGTACCTAGCTTTCACATTGTTTTTTAATTTAGGAACTAAAGTTGGTACTAATAAAGAGCGTTGTGGGACCCTAAGATAGGAGTTACTCTTTATTAATTGTGAAGCTTAACACCAATAGTGTCCCAAGCATTTTTAGGGTTCTACATTGGAAGTGAGAATATACTGAGGCAATGTTATGTGGTTGTTTTGATTACTCTGTTAAGACAGACATCACACACATTGTTAGGATTCATCATTATTCTCGCAAATCCACATAATGTTTGAAAATTCTAGGACAATTTTTGATTGCATTTTGTCCAAACAAAAGCATATTGGAATACAAGGGGAAGGATAATATACTTGCCCCTCTAAATTTCAGGAAGGTCATGAACATACCTTATTTGCATCAAAGCTGATTTCATAAAACCTAAGAGAATTGTTTGAGGATAAGTTTCACGGTCTATGGAAACAGAAATGACTAAAAGTTTACCAAATCCAAAAGAAAAAAAAAAGGAGGTAATTTTGTGTAATACTCCTCAAGCTAACTAATGAGCTTGATAAAACTTGTTTAGTTAGGATAAGAAATATTAACCTTTCAATTATATTATAAGTGCTATGGTTTAGTTATAATATTCATTTTAGTATAAAAGAGTTCTGAAACTATTGTTTCATTCATTTTCTTATTTACAATATATACATTATTCAAACTTAGTAATATGAATAAAACTATACCATCACATTCGGGCTTAGTAACATATGTCTGTTCACAAAAACCATAGAGCTACTAAGTTTTACAAAATAGAGTTCTAAGAGATATTTTAAAAGTAGATCCAAAATATGGCATATGAACAAGTCTATGTCTGATAGCTCTGGAAATTCGATCAACCCCTAACCTTATACACCTCATCTGCATCATAAGAACTATATTAAGTTAAAAGCTCAGTAAGTAGAAACTAATGCATGAACATAAACATTAAATGCAAATGCAATCAAACATTCTTTTTTATTAGTTTTCTTTTAATAATTCTTCCTTCTTTTGGTTATCCTTGGAGTGTGATACTTAACTGGTAATAATAGACAGTGGTTTTTAGAACTTGCTCATCATAATTTGGCCAAATGTAATAATAATAATAATATAGGGTTTCCATTTTGGTCATTAGACCTCAGGTATTTGTTGTATTCAGTCTTAGTCTTTGTGGCTTTTCTTATTTTGGTTTTTCAACCTCAAAGTATTCACCACTCTTTGTTGGGTCCACCAGTACCACTCGTGTCCCGTGCCTACCTGACCACACCCAATTTTAGTTAAAAACTTCATTCCCTTTTTGATCATATCACATGCTCTAGTATAAATGTCATGAATCATGAATGCATTTCAACAAACTATATCATTCCTAAATAACAACAATATGATCAATGCACCTTAAAACATAGCAGGACATAGTTCTTGTGATGCAGTAAATAGTAGTTTCTACTTATCTCGAGTCCAATTGAGTGAAAAGATCAATCCTCTCAGAAGATAATATGTGTTAAAGGCCTAACATTATAAAATCATATACCATTTAATTCCTTATAAACCAAACTCATTAATCAAGGTTATAAGTTCATATTATAAGCGTTTTGTATTGAATCAAACACAAAATGGATTGAGTATAACAATGTCAAAATACACATTTATGGCCAAAGAACAAGCTACACTACTAAACATATTATTAAGTATGGAGATTAAATGTTCAATCATCTCAATAAACATGCATTTCAGTTCATTCCTACCACAAATTATGTTATGTCAAACATATAAAAATTTTACTGTATTCTCGGCAAATTTAGGTCTTCAATAAATAGATAACATTTTCAAACATCAAATATCATTAAGGAAAGTATATAATCTTATAGAAACAACCCAATACACAAAAATTAAGCACTGTGCAAACTTGATTTTCCCCTAAACCTAGTTTTGTATTTTTTTTTTCATAAGTTTAGAAATAACATTCTAGCCAATTCCCACCTATTTACAGGCATTCAAAATACTTAATAAACACTTTGAATCCATAACAATAAAGGAAATAATCAGATTCTACATGATTATTAATTTTGCAAAGAAACTAACTTAACTAGCTTAGTTTGAGCTCAAATCTGTCCTAGCTTACTTTCTCTACATCTATAATCATATATAATAGAACATAACTTCATTTCATCATAGGAAAAATAAATATAGAGGTTACCTTTTAGGGCTTGATGTTAGGGCTCTATTAGATGTCAAAACACTTGATTTTTAAGCTCAAAATGGTGAAAACTTAGGGCTGGTTTGTGTAACCTAAATTTCTATGGTCTTGTTTATGTTTTTGTGAGCTTTAGGACATGGAAAATGGAGAGAAAGAAGTGGAGAGAGTGCTGGACATTTTCAGACTTGCTTGCAAAAGAAAGATGCAAAAATGAACATTCTAGTTCATTTGATTGAGTCTAAATCAGGTAAGAGAAGGAAGGAGCTTGCTTGGGTGTTTTTGCCATCTTTTTCTTGGGTTTGACACGTGGAAAGAGTACTGAGTAAGAGAATTTAGCTAATAGCTAGCCACTTAAATCTAGTACAAGCAAGAGTAATTCAATTCGTTATAACCTAGTCAACAAACCAATTAAATTGCACCATTTTGTATACTTTCTATTCTAATCAAATTTGTTTATTTCAAATATATAAATGGGCAAAACAATTAGTTTAGAAGGTATTTGAAATGGAAAAAAAACACTTTCCAATCAATTTATAGCCGTTCAATACACCAATCTTTTTTACCGAGAAACTAAGCTTTTCACTGAATTAGAACTTTTTAAAAACATCTTAGATCATAAATTAATAATTCAATATCATATTTTTGAATATAAGCACTTTTATGAATTATTCAATCTTAAAAATAATAAGTACTTATGCTCGTAAGATACGCTTTTTATATGCTTGTAATTCAATAACATGTATTTGTTAAATGTTTAAATATATTATTGGCTAATTGTGAGCTAATTGGGCATTACATTTTGTGTCAAAGCTTGACCCGCCTTTATGTTTGTCCAAGTCATTACTCAATTTCTTAACTCCATAATATATGCAACTTTACAGCAAATCATACTCCTGATTTCACAAAATTCTTTGCTTTTAAAAAAATCACATAATTCTCATAATCAATTTCAGAGGCCTGTCGGACGGCTTTGAATTAATCATATTTATTATATTAGTTAACGCGGGGTCCTAATTAACCTCAACTACATTAATCCACTTAGGACTATCTAAATAACGTATGATACAAAGACTTTGGGGTCAACTTGATGGGTCCCGTTAGAAAAACGACTTGTGATGTGAAACCATTCACATAAGCGACCCCCTAAAGACAAAAGTTGCATCCTCATTATAGCGCTCAGATTTTGTTAACTCACACCCAATACTTTACCTGGATCAGCAATTTTAACCGTAGGATTTGATCGCAAGGTTGGTAAAAAGTAAAAAGGTGATATAATATTTTAGTCATTGATGTCGGTGGCTGTTAATTTAATTTGGATTTTCATACCCCAATGATTAAGCAAACTCAAATATTCAGCAAAAACGTAAAACCCAATTGTAGTTTTTATCGTAAGATTTCTGATTTGTTGAGAAAATCATTCTTAAGCATTGGAAACTCGAAAGCAATGGATAAAAATACGAAATTATGAGGTGGCAAGATACGATTAGTGGATATACAAACAAAACTAATCTTAACTGCCAGATCAGATCAAAATAATATATAATGAATAATAATAAAAATCTGCCGGTCTAAAAAAATGTCTTACCGTTACGGGAGCTTATTTGGGACCCCACCACGAAATTCTTGATAGAAAAAAAAGTCTTGGCACATCTTCCACACATCTTCGTGGCACCTACAATGTAGTTTCTCTCTCTCCTTAAGATTGCATACAACACGTACCCTCAAAACGCGCTCTATGAGAGACCCTTTATATATATGGTCCCCAAAACCAACCCAAAATACAACGAAGAAAAAGAAACGACATAGACAAACAAGAAGAGACGGAGAAAAAAAATCAGTTCCTAATCTTTCTCTCAACAGAAACATATCTTCATCACTCTAGTTTCTTTCTTGTTTTCTCTTATTTTCTCTTCCAATTACAATGGAAGAATATTATTCCGATCAGAGGGGAAATAACCGTGACGATGATGAGTTGTTGACGGAGTTGGACATGGCGGCGGCGCAGCAGCTTATGCAGCTTAGCGATGAAGAAAACCACAGCAGCATCAAGGAGAATATCTTAGATGATGATCATGATGATGATGAAGATGTTGATCAGGGATTAATGAAGATTATTAATGATGGAGTCCCAAATACTATAAGTAGCAGATCAAGATTAAGGACAGCTTTGGAGAAAATTGAAGAGATTTTTGGCAAAGAAGAAGAAGAAGAGATAATTTGCTGTCGGCCACTGAAGAAGCAGAAATGTCGTTCTCTTGCCAGCATTTACAGACAGACACAACCCATTGATGATGATCATAAATCATTAAATCATGAGAAGAAGATGGTCAAGAAGTCTTCGTGAAGATTAATGTCCTAATGGGTTTTTTCTCTTTTTTAGGTAGGAGAACTTCTAATCTTTCTAATTTCATGGATATTTAAAGTTTCTTTGAAGAGGGTTTTTGATGCTTGATTTTCCCTCTTTTTCCTTGTGATATAACTTGTCCTTCCTGGCTATGAATTATATGAATACAAATAATTAGTTCTTAGTCTGAAATATGTGCATATATAATATCATATAAATGGGATAATTTGAGTTTAGAATTCATATTTTACTAGTTCTTTTTTCTTTTCCATCCTTGACCATATATTGAACCATATAGTGATTAATTTCTTTAATTTTATTATATTATATGTGTAGCGATTAAATGGTATTTAAGATACTTAAGGCATGGAAATACAAAAGACGGTACTACTTTTCTTTTCCAATAATTTTGATGGAATAATGAACAAAACTTAATAATTAAGTGTTCTGCAATTTCTAACATTGGGGCGATTGTAAAACCCTTCCAATAATAGACTAACCAAAATTTGATGCTAATTAGTGTTTATTCTCTTCTTCTTCCTGTACAGAAGAAAGACTACTTTTTGTGTTTTTTTTTTAATATAAAACTCGGAGTCTTTATTTATTTATTTTTATTTTTTTTGTTATAACTACCACGTATAGAATTTTGTTGTGGACAAAAGGTTTATCAATGCTAGTTACTACCAATCAAGAACGATTCACAATAAAATGTAGATGCGTAGCCTTATAAATTGACACTTGATAATCTTTTGATAATAAGATCTAGAACAACCCCAATTCAAAGAAAGAATGAAAGAAAAAAAAGAAACGAGCGATGAAATGAAATTCGGATTGTTTTGTTCTTTTCCGGGCATTCATCAATAAATTATGATAAAATAGGTAAAGTTCTAAAAATTGACGGCATCTACTTTAGATGAACTAGCTTATATACGTAATAGAAAATCAAGTTTTGTCTTTGGTTCTTAAATATCGTATCAAAAATAATATTCAATTGACGGGGATTAACACCCAAGAAAGTAGAAGGGAAAGAAAGACAAACTTGTTGCTTAATTTTCTGCTATTTTAGCAGACCATGTGGCTAACTTCCTACATAAGTTAAAAATACTTGCTATATAAGTAAACAATAGCCCTACATTTATAACTTTCGTCCAGGTCGAAAACTTTACATTCCAAGGTCACACGTATTTTATGCTTTCCCAGTCCAACATATATTCTAATTCTTCTTCCCTGGTGAGAGTGTTTATAAAGTCAGAATGTTATATGACATGTGGTCGATAACAAAAATGCTTTTGCTTTTTTCCTTTTCTGTACCGATGATTCACAAAGAAAAATACAAAGAATATACATGTATACTACGCATATAATTGGCTACATAGTTTTAATCTCATGGCAAAATTTCTTGGTTAAAAATTTTGGTCGCACTAAAAATTTCTAAGTGCATATTGATCATAATGTTGTAATTAAAATTGACATTTAGTTACACAAAAATATTGTGATCAATAATTCATTATATTTTTATGGTTTATATATAAGCTAGGCCAAACTCATCTACACGTTTCTGTTTTTTTATTCTTCGTCTAATATTCAATTGAACGACCACCTACACCACTTTATTTGCATTTTTATGTTTCATTCAAATTTTCATTGTCGCCGTTTAGCAGCAATTTTTATCAATCAGCTTATAAATCTTCACTTCTACGTATTCTCTGACTACTTATGCCAGACAATATCATATTTTAGTCCCGTTTAAACCGTTGAAAATATCGCAAGAGTAAAATTCTGCACGTTTGTTCATGCATGTAAAACCATCATTTCAAATGTTACACACATACATACATATATATATATATATATATACACACACACACATGTATATGCCTCTCTGTGTGTGTGTGTGTATATATTTGTGTGTGTGTGTGTGTGTAAGTTTGGCTGGTAGTTTGATCAATCCAATATTTGAAAGAGAGTGAATATCGTAACAAAACGACTACCAAAGAGATATGAAAAACCTACTATAACATCATAATTGAAATTATAAATAATATTAGGGAGTTCGAATTCATCTATTCTTTCTTGTTTGTCAATTGAAAAAAATGTATTTTTTTAGAATGATAAAAAGTTTTATCATAAAAAAATTTTTTAGAATGATAAAATGTTAATTGTCCAAGAGGAAAAAAAAAAGTTGGGATATACTCTATATAATATATATGAGCTTTTTCTATGTGAGACTAATCTTTTCAAAGTTTTAACTAGATACCAATTTTCATGATCATGAATTAATAAATTACTAGCCTCTTGAGAATAACATCCTTTGATAATAGAACAATCCTATTTAATCCCATGGGATTATAACCACGCTATTAACAAAACAGTGAGATTTTATCTAAAAAGTACACTACATAATATACTGCAGCTCATAGTTTTGTGAGCAGCGGAGTTATATATAACCTCATTGGGATGAAAAGAATTTTTCATGATAATAATCTATATATATATTTCTCAAATTTTGTTTTCTCCTCTTCTCATCTAGTGTATTTGGGAGAAGAGTCTAAAGCACAATTGTTTGAACCGCACATTGTAACATGTGAGAGCTTTATGCTGTAACATATTTTTGCTTTTCAACACTGTAGAATGTGAGAATTTTTATACTGTTTGAGATTGGAACGAGTATGTTTGTCAATCTCAATTTCAACTAAAACATTTGGTTGCTACAGTGTAAAACCCTCATATGTTATAGTGTAAAAAAAAAAAAGCTACAGTGTAAAGTTCTCACATGCTATAGTATTTTAATCAAAATTGATTCAAACTATTGGTTTTAATCACACTTCTCAAACATTCTATTAGAGTTTCACTAGTGGCAGCTAGACCTTTGATTTTATAAAACTTTCACAACGTGGAAAACAACAATAATAAAAAAGAATATTTTCTGATAAGGTAAAAATAATGCCTTATACGACTACATATATAGAATTTCAAATAGCCAGCTTATAATAGAGAATCATATCAAATTTAGAAATTAAAGTATATAAATTTAACAAAATTTGATGCAGTTTTTGGTTTAAGGTGAATTATACCGTTAATGCAGTATTTAATTTTACCCTACTAAAAAAATTTTCTAAAAAAAAAGAAATTGACAGTTGTGGTTAAGTATGAATAATACTTTATTGATAGAACACATTTTGAGCCATTAGATTGTGTCACAATCATCATAGATTAAAAAGTATGAGAATTGAATGAAACATGACTATTCAAAATTAGTATCATTATTAGTAGAATACTTTTCTTACATAATTACCACAAAGTTTTAGATTTTCAATGTCAAGTTTGACCTTTTTTTTTGGAATCGGTGGATTCCAGTAATACTCTTTGATCTTGGACGAGAGGAAGAGAAATGAACTATTGACTACGAATGAGAGGACGAGAAATGAATTATGGATTGACCGGTCAAACTACCTAAGCGAACTTTGAAGTAATACTACTCGCTATTTCCTGACTGTTTTCTCATTTGCTACAACATAAGACAACAAGTTCTCTTGAAACTGTCATATTACGTGTTTAGTAATGGTTGTAATGCAAATTGAAATGAGAAAGCTATAAGGAGCTTACCTCCAGTCATAGTGACCAAGACAAATAAAACTCTTTGCCTTAGATCCTCTAGCTTATTCCACTTTTAGAAAGCCATATAGATGGAAATGCACGGGCAACAAACTATTTTCCTAGTATGGTCCTTGGTCTATTTATAGAAATAGAACTATCTCTTTCCATCAATGAGATGAATACTAAAAGTTTGTAACTCATGTAACTCTTTCTAGTATTAATTCTTTATATTAATTACTAAAATAAAAGAATTAATATCCCACCGTAAAATCTGAATAGTTCCAATATTCATTCATCCGTTCATATTCTTTATTAAAATGCTATCAGTATGGACCATTAAACATAAACATTTTCAACACTCTCCCACTTGGTCCACATGATTTTAAAGAATCATGAATCATGGCAATTATATTTTATAAATAAGTACTTGCTTCCATGTATTACACACAATGACATTTTTATAAATGAATTCTAATTTACTTTATGAATGAATTTCTTATAAGTCATTCAGGGGCCTACTTAAAATAGTTCCCATGAATCAAGTATATAAAACTTTATGTGCATGCAAATGAAATATTTAAATAAACACTTATAAAGTCAGAAAATACAAAGAAAAACTAGAAATAAAATTCAACGACTAAGTCTCATACTAACTACATGATCTTTGCACAATTTAGCCGGCAATCCTTTAGTCATGGGATCTATTGTCATACGCTCATTTTTTATATAATCGATAGTGACTTCATGGTTTTTGATATGGTCTTGATATGCTTACTTCGGCTTTCACTTTTATTATTCTTGGAAAAGAAAATTGCAACCAAATTATCACAGTAGATTTTTAAGGGCCTTGCTATAGAATCGACAACTTTTAGACTTGTGATAAAATTTCTTAACCATAATGCATGTGAAGTAGCTTTATAGCAGCCAATGAATTCTACCTCCCATAGCAATGATTGTTTGCTTAGTGCTTTTCTAATAGACAATACCTCTAGTAAGAAGAAAAATATATCCTAAAGTAGACTTTCTCATGTCTAAACACTAGCAAAATCCGAGCCTGTATATCCAATTACTTTGAGTTGATTGGTATGCCTGTATATGAGCCTGTAATCCTTGGTTCCTTGAAAATATCTTATTACCCTTTGGGCAACCTTTCAATGTTCAATTCTTAAATTACTTTGAAATCAACCTAATATACTGACTACATATGCAATATTAGGTCTTGTATAGACTTGTTCATATATTAGATTGTCCATAACGTAAGCATAAGGAATTGAATTCATTAGATCTTGTTTCAAGTCATTTTGTGGACATGACTCTGATTGAATTTATCTCCTTCCGCAATGGGTGCTATAGTAGGAGCACACTTCTTTTTCCTAAATCTTTCTAAAACGTTTTCAATGTAAGATTTTTGAGATAATTCTAATGATTTGTTTGATCTATCTCTATGAATTTCTATGCCAATAACATAAAAAGCTTCACCTGTATCCTTCAATTCAAAATTTTGAGTAAGAAATTGCTTTGTATCATGTAGCAAGCCAAAGTCACTACTTGCAAGCACAAAATCATCTACATATAGGATAAGACAAATATATTTACTCCCACTATTCTTAAGGTATATACATTGATCAATGATATTTCCTATGAAACCATATGAAGTAACAACATTGTGAAACTTCAAATACCATTGCTTGGAGCTTGTCTTAGCCCATATATAGATCTCTTTAATTTGCATACCAAGTGATTACTCTCAACATCACTGAATTCTTTAGGTTGTTTCATATACACTTCTTCTTCAAGATCCTCATTCAAAAATATTGTTTTCATGTCCATTTGACGCAACTCTAAATCAAAATGAACTACTAAATCCATGATGATTTGAAAACTGGAGAAAATGTTTCATGAATCAATGCCTTCCTTTTGAGTAAAACCTTTGGCTATAAGTTTGACATTATATTGTTCTATATTACGAGATGCATTTCTTTTGGTTTTGTAAACCCATTTACAGCCTATAGCTGTTTGACCAATTGGTAATTGAATGAGATCTCAAATTTGATTTTTAGCCATATATTCCAAAGCTTCCATAATGGGATCAAACCAAAACAAAGAGTTCTATCCATTCATAGCCTATGAATGAGCTTGGATCATTATCAAGTCCAACATTAGACTCTTGAAGGTATACAACATAATTGCTAGGAATTGCATATTTCCTTATTCTTGAGGATCTTTTTAAATCTACTGTCTCATTCTCATTGGGTAGAGTCTGAGTTGTTGGTTATATATGCTCTTCAATGAGTGTTTGTTCTTGATTCGATTCCTTCCATTGCTTTTTGAAATATTTCTTTGATAAGAAATCTTTATACCTTCTTGAGGAGCCAATTCAATAATTTCTTAATCTTCATGAAGCTCATTGTTTCTAGGAAATTCATTCCCACTCAGTTCAAGATCGTCTAGAAATTTTGCATTTCTAGCTTCAACAATTTTCATAGAGTGTGAAGGACAGTAGAATCTGTATCCTTTAGAGTTTGCTTGATAACCTATAAAATAATTACTAACTGTTCTTGGATCCAACTTCTTTAATTAAGGATTATAAACCCTTACTTCAACTGGATAATCCCAATTGTGTAAATGTTTTAAACTTGGTTTCCAACCATTCCAAAGTTCAAAAGGTGTTTTAAGAACTGGCTTAGATGGAACCCTTTCTAAAATATACACTGTAGTCTTTAAGGCTTCACTCCAAAAGTTTAAGGGAAGACTTGAGTTGCTAATCATACTCCTTACCATATCCATTAAGGTTCTATTTCTCCTCTCAACAATACCATTTTGTTGAGGTGTACTTGGTATTGTCTAATAAGCAACAATGCCTTCTTCTTGGAGAAAGTTAGCAAATGGACGTGATATTTGACCCTTATCAGTGAACCTTTCATAATAATCTCTACCCTTGTCTGATCAAGTGATCTTAATGTTTTGTTCCTTTTGTTTCTCTACCTTAGCTTTATAGATCTTAAAGGCATCTAATGCCTCATCCTTATGGTTTATAAGATAGAGATATATATATATATATATATATATATATCTTGAACAGTCATCTATAAGTGTAACAGAATATTGTTGATTGTTTAGACAAGGAGGATAGGATCCACTAAAATTTGTATGTATAATCTTACGAATCTCGAAACTCTTCTAGGCACTTTTAGAATATTTGTTAGTCTGCTTTCCCTTAATGCAGTTTATACAAATATCAAAATCAGTAAAATTAAGAGTTTGTAAGATTCTGTCATTTACTAACCTTTTAATTCTCTCTATGGAGATATGTCTTAATCTCCTATGCCATAGCTTAGAGGATTGTTTATTAATAATACAATGCTTTGTACCAATGTCATTATCATACATCATCAAAAGATCATATTCAAATGTGGGATTCAAATCAAGTCTATATAAGCCATTAACTAGAACACCATTGCCAACAAAAGTACCAATCTTAAGCAAAGAAAAATTTAAGTCTTCAAATACAAACTTAAAACTTAAGGGTACTGGTCTTGCAACATAAACTAAATTTCTAGAAAATGACGAATCAAAAAAAGTGTTTTCAAGATCCAAATAAAAACCAGACTTTAAAATTTTTCTAAAAGTTTGCACTCCTTCGACCTTTGAACGAATCTGATTTCCTAAGTAGATGCCTTATTCATTTGCCTCTAGTTTTCTTAGATTTAGAAAACCCTGCATAACACTAGTAGTGCAAATTATCGTACCATAATCAATCTAACATTTATTATTAGGAACATCTACAAAATAAGATTCATGACACACAAGACCAAAACGCGTACCTTTCTTATCGAGCCATTTCTTGAACTTCTAATAATCCTTCTTCATGTGTCCCTTTTTCTGGTGAAAGAAACACACATCCTTATTGTCATATTTCTTGTTAGACACTTTCTTTTTCTTTTCTTTAGGGACGCCTTCTATTTCTTGTCATTTCTTTATCATCTATAGCTAGATGAGCACTCTCTAGCTTTTCATGCTTCAATCTCTCTTCCTCTTGAACACACATAGTTAGGAGTTCATTGATAGTCCATTTGTCATTATATGTGTTATAAGAATTTTAAATGGACCATACTCCATAGGAAGAGAGAGAAAAATAAGATGAACTAAGAATGACTCAAAAATCTCTATCTCAAGTGTCATAAGTTGAGCAGCAATGTCCCTCATTTTCATGATGTGCTGGCGCATTGTCTTAGAATTGTTATGCTTCATTGCAAAGAGTTTTTTTTTTCATAAGAGTGCTTGCCCTAGCCTTATCAGAACTTACAAATTACTCTTCAACGGCCTTTATGAAGTCCTTAACCTTGTCACATTGAGGGATTGTACCCCTAATGCTTTTGCTGATGTAATTTTTCATAAACATTAGACTCAAATGGTTGGGCCGCTGCCATGATTGAAAGGAAGCTTTCTCACTTAATGTGCTTGATTCTGTGGGGACAGGAGGTTCATCCTCACAGAGCGCCAAGTCAATGTCCATACATCTCAAAGTTAGGAGAATTTTCTCCTTCTAATCAGAAAAATTGTCACCACTTAGAATAGTAACATGAGATTCATTGAAAATATTAGGAACTATTGCATGCAAAAATTCATACATTAATGCTATGAAACCATTTTTTAGTATTGAATCAACCAATGTTAAATTCAATTTTGTGAATTCAAACCTTCCTGTGGGTAGAGGTCGTAAATAACAAACATTGAATTAAAAATTAAACTTAAATTATAAGATTAACAAATAAAGGACACCAAAAATTTAAAAATCGTACCTATGGGACTAAGAAAATTTATTTTAGATTTCCAAATTTACTATCTTATACCAAATAATTACCAAAACGATTATTTCCCTATGAGGTAGAATAATTATTTTAGTTAATTTAATTGCAATTGGTAGATGTCTTGTAAATCACCAAAGTAATCCCTTATGTGACTTCACCAAATATTATTATAATTTAAAATGCCATGGCTACTCCAATAAAAATTATAAAACAGCAAGGGCATTGTTCTCTCTAGCAAACATCGGTTATTAACCGTGCATGTCAGTATGTATATATAAGTATTTATTTAGTTACATATATAATACTTTGATTGCCAATACATACAGACATATATATGCCACTAAATAGTACCTGAATACGTTTATGGCATCAAAATGGAAAGAACCAATTATATGTATATTCGTTAAAGAAGTAAATTTAATTTTATCTGAATAAAACTATTAGATGCCCAATGTTCATTGTATATAAAGGTAATATAAAGCAATACATCAATTTACAATTTGACTAAATATACATAGAAAGAATCAATATATCTATGCGTGGTATACTCACATAATGACAATTCCATCCGTAAATATGCCACAATAAAAAAATATCGATGTATAGAAAATATTTTAATTAGAAAACCGAGACATGTGACTTAATTTATATGGAAATCGACAGATTAATCTCCAATTCTATGAAAGCATTTCAACATATAATATGCAAGTGTCACGTAATGATACAACTGGATTCATTAGAAGAAAAGCAAAGGCATACATGTTGTAAAACAAAATTTCCATATAAAGATAATAATTCGTCTGATCAATATGGACTAGAAAATGCTCTGATACAGCCTGTAATGCAAATTGAGAGAAAATATTGTAGCAAAAGTGATTGGAACTATAAAAAACATTCAAACTACTCTTGTCAACTAAATATTTACTTGTGATTATTAAAGTGGGACTTGAAATTTCTACTCCAATGCTAATCGATGCAAAGTTTACGTATATCTACATGAATCTTTCTAGCATCTAGGAATAAAGCTTGGGGCACTACTTTCAGTGCTAATAAAGCACTATAAAGACTCTATATGTCAAACGTAACTTTTAAAAATGTGTGACGCTTGATATCATTGGTGTCCCTTAACATTGTCTAGAATATCTATAAATTTTATAAACATTACTTGTCATTTATTCACCAACCTAAACACTATTATAAATAAGAGATTATGTTTAAAAAAGTGCGACATAGGAAGTTCTCTTTTTTAGTATTTCAAACATGAGAACAATGGATGATGGTTTTCAAAAAACTATCATCTAAAGTACCATATAGATGATGGTTAACATTGTCTAATGTTCTTAAATAATAGATGGGATTTCTCCCTCTCAGTCCAACAATTTTGAATCTTTTCGCCCCCTATTTGAATTTTGAACACTCTTCCATTCCACTCTATTTAATTTATAAACTCCAAAGTTTTTTTCTTAAATCTTCTCTCTTTAAGTTTTCTCTACCTCTTTCTTTCTCGCCTCCTAACTCTCTCTTTTATTCTATCCTCCCAAAAATAAGTTTCTCCAAATATCCTCTTTCATCTCTTTTAAACTTCTCACTTCCTTAACCACCACCACCAAGATCCTCATGACTAAACCTTAAATCATCGAACGTCATGACTCTTCGTCATATCCGTCATGGCCATTATCGCTGCCACCACCCTATTGAGCACCAAAATTTAGGTACTTTGCTTTCTTTAAATGTAAGTTGTTTTGTTTAGATTTATAGTTTTTCTTTGTATTTTTTAAGTATTTTTTGTTAATAAATTTTGTAGAGAAAATTGGTTTATGGTTTTAGAAATAAATATGTTATATTCATCATATTGATTATATATGACAAGGAGAGTATGTAACACATATTTTTGAAAATTAGGTCTGTAATTTAGTAGTGTTTTCAAAATAGGTGAAAATGGTTTTGTTTTTAAAAATAAAAATTTATCGAGAATTGTGCTAAGAGTTTTTTGAAAATTTTGTCTTAAAAAGCGTGTAAAAACATTTTCAAAAATTCTCAAAATAATACCAAAAGGTATGTGTTTTTGAAAACTGTTATGAGCAAATTAATGAGATATGAATTAACCTTGTGTTTGGCAACAGTGGTCCACATCATTTTTTCAGTTATAAACAGTATAAAGCTATCACATGCTACAGTTAAAAAAAATCACTACAGGTTAAAGCACTCACATACTACAGTAAAAACGGTTTTAATCAACAGCTCTCACTACTCTGCTAAACACCCTATAATTTTATTAAATAAGAGAACATGATATTGTGGATAATAAGTTAGAGAAATTGTTTTTTGAGAAGAGATGGGTTTGGCTATTTTTTTTTAATTTTTAAAGGGACAATAGAGGGGGGTTTTGGCTAAAAAAACGGTCATCTAATGTGCATTCACGTGCGTGTTTGACGACTGTTTCTAACTGTTGTTTAATTTAAATAAATCACACCTGGGTGAACTTTAAACGATAGTAAAAACTCTCATGAAAAAGAGATCATATATTACAACACTAGATAAAACGACAAAGTAGTTAATTGTCGTCAAAAACCATCGTTTAATGATTAGTCTAGGGTAGTGAAAGTTCATTAATTTGTCTACCTCAATATACATCACATCATGTAAAAAGTTTTCCTGAAACAGTATTGTAACCCTAATATATATTTTCCAGTTTCCAATTCAAGCAACAATATCTGAACATTCTTAAACTAGATCCCGTTTCCAAAAAGGACAAAGAAAAGGGGACGAGGGGAAGGTGGTGCTTTTTCCATCAAAGGTTATGTGATCTAGTTCCAGGAACTTTCATGCACGCTATATTTGCCTGAAAGCCAATTTTTTTATGACGTATGAGCCAAGCAAAGTCATAAATTTTGCATCTTTGACATTCCTGGTAAACTCTAGACATTTACCAAATCAAAACAGGATAAAAAAAATTGAAAATACCCAATTTTCATTACTTGATGACAAAGATGAAAATTATAATTCTGAGTCAAAACTTGACCCTTTCCTCTCTGTTTGTCCGAGTCATGACCCAAGTTCTTAACCCAATACTTAATGGAAATAGAAATAGAATATCTTTGATATAGTTCATCCACTTTTTTTTTTATTAAGCAACTTCAGGATAAAATTGTCCTCCCAACTTTCGTTGATTTCATCAAGATTCCAAGACCACAATTTCATGATCTGTTGATCAAAATTTCAGGGGTCCATCGAACGGTTACTAATTAATCACAGCTTTATTTTGTTTTTTCTGAAATAATAAATGTTTCATTGCATTAATTAATAGTGCCTTTAATCTCAGACTACACAAAGTTACGGTTCAATCACTTTTGGGTCAATTTGATGGGTCCCATGTTTGATGTAAAGCCATTAAGCAACCCTCCAAAAGCAACACACGTATATCTATATCTATATATATATATATATGTCATCACACGCTTTGATTGGCAACATTGAAATTTGCCCGTAATCTCAACCGTTTTGATTACGCAGTCGGTCAAAGTGGCCATGAACATAGCCGACATTAGATTAATTTCATTGGAAATTCTTTACGAGGAGGCTGGACATACAGAGAAGAATAGGAAGATGGGATGGAATAAATTTTACTTGGACCGTCTACACGCGTGACTGTCAAGGTTAATACTACTAATTTTAACATATTATTCTAATTTGACAGAAGAGGAAATAAAAAATTTGAGATGTTATTCTAATTTGTATTTCAATATATAAGAATGTTTTATCAAAATTATTAAATTTTAGTAAGGCCTGTCTATATTTCCTCCAAATTCTATTTCCACCAATTCCACAGAAACAGTATCAGTCGTCGTTATGTACGAGTTGGCATCTTATATTCTTTAAATTAGATCCAACGGTTCGTATTTAATGAGGGCATCCAGGAGTATTTTAACGTCATTTTGCTGGCAGCTGGCTGAGGTATACAATTAATAAAAAATTAATGTTTAGTACCATGTCGAAGTAGAGACGTTGAGGAAAGAAGAGAGGTAAAATGTGGAGGAATAAAAATTTTGGCCTTTAAATCTGGAGAACACCGGCAATGGAATTGAGGAAGAGCTATTGTTGTCGTGAGAAAGTAAAAGAGCTGGACTTGTTAGGAAATTTCTTAATATTGCAAATCAAACCTTAATATTACAAAAATATAATGCCAAAATCTTATAACTATATGATTTTTACATAATAATAATTAAAGAAGAAGACATACTTTGATCTACAGTGAAAACTTTAAATTTCAACAAGTTGATCTCAAGAGGTTTTGAAAAAAATTGTGTTTCTCTTTCTTAACCCCTCTTAGTTTTTGACTGAATACTTTTCTTGATGGAGAGAAAAATAACGTTAATGGATAAAGAGAGGACTGGTTTCTATTGGAATTCCTTTTTATAACCTACATACCATTAATGTGTATAGTAAATAGAATAATTATTAAAACATAATTATTGAATAAAACAACTAATGGGAATGTGATACGTGAACCACAATTAAAATATCTAACATTCTTCCACTTGGTGCATGTGACATTATCCAACTTCTTGGTTGAATAATAGAACATAATGCCCAAATTGTAAGCCAAATCTTTCTCTTTAATTGATCAAATCATAAATCATTATTAAGCAAAAACTAATAGGGATCACAGCGGTTATACATCATTAGATCAACATAGTCCCTTTGGTGTATCGCAATATTAGTTCTATACTTAATATGACCTGTAATGAGAGATATACCATAATGGTCTAATAATAATATCTTTGTTAGAGACAAATCCTGTTATATTAACATAATTCATTCATGTATATACGACAACTAACAAAATGAAAACAGGATGCATTATAATATCAGAAATACAAATTCAATGAGCTAAGAGTGTTGAATATATAAAGAACATAAAACATCATCATAATGTCAATAATGGTTTTTAATAATGCCCATTTTTTGATATGTTCATTAAATGTCTTTGGTGGCAGCCCTTTTGTCAATGGATCCGTAATCATGAGATTGATGCTAATCTGTTCAATTGACACCCTTTGTTTCTGGACTTCTTTTCTAAGGGAAAGTATTTCAATACCATGTGTTTAGCACCTCTTGAAATTTTAGAGAAAAATACTGCTACGGCATTATCACGATAAAATTTCAAAGGCTTAGCAATGCTGTCGACAATTCCAAGTCTTGAAACAAATTTCTGCAACATAATCTATGAACCATGGCCTCAAAGCATGCCACCAACTCAGCCTCCATAGTAGATGTATCGATGATAGACTACTTTGCACTCTTACATGAGACTAATCCTCCAGCCAAAAGGAACGAATAGCCAAATGTGGATTTTTAGGTATCTACACATCTAGCGTAATCTAAACCTGAATATCCAATTACCTCAAGATGATCAGATCTTCTATAAGTGAACATGTGATCATTTGTTCCTTGCAAATATCTTAGCACTTTCTTTGTAGTTTTCCAATGATCCAATCCTAGATTACTTTAATATCTACCCAGCACTCCAACAGCAAAACTGATGTCCGGCCTAGTACAAGTCTGAGCATACATCAACCTATCAATGATAGAAGCATAAGGAATCCGTTCCATTTCTTTGCGTTCTAATTCATCCTTTGGGCATTGCATAAGGCTCAATTTATCTCCTTTCTGAATAAGAACAACACTTGCAGAGCACCTTTCCATCTTAAATCTTTCTAGAACTTTATTAATATATATATGCCTAGACAATCCTAATAATCCCAGTTATCTATCACATAATATTTCAATTCTAATCACATAGGATGTCTCACCCACATCTTTCATTTCAAAGTTTTCGAAGAGAAATTCTTAGTATCATTTAATAAGCCAAGATCATTAGCAGCAAGTAAAATGTCATCAACATACAGAATCAGAATTATGATCTTGCTCCCACTGACCTTCAAATATATACATCGATCAACAATGTTAGGAAGTTTGCTTAAGTTCATGTATTGACTTCTTGAGTTTACACACGATATGTTCCTTTTCCTTTAATTGCAAAACCCTTAGGCTGGTCCATATAAACTTCTTCATCTAAATTTCCATTCAGAAAAGCAGTTTTCACATCTATTTGATAAATCTCTAAATCATAATGAGCTATCTGTGCCATGATAATTCTAAATGAGTCATTTTTAGAAACAGAACAAAAGGTCTCTTTGTAATCAACACCATCGTTCTGAGTAAAACCTTTGGTAACAAGTCTAGCCTTGTGTCATTTGATATTGCCATTAGAGTTGTGCTTGGTCTTAAAGACCCATTTGCACCCAACTCTTTTACAACCTTTGGGCAAATCAACAAGATCCCAAACTTCATTGTGATCCATTGATTTCAACTCTTCTTTCATGGCGTCTAACCATTTAATAGAATCATTACCTTCTATGGCTTGTGAAAACGAAACTGGATCATTATCAATTCCTAAGTCAAATTATGACTCTTGTAAATAAACCACATAATCATTAGAGATAGCAGGTCTTCTCTGTCTTTTAGACCTTCTTAACACTATCTTATGTGGCTCATCCATTATGGGTTCATTGGCAACAGTTTCACTATAGGATGTTTCATCATTCATTTGTTGTTCTTGTAAATTGTCTAAATATTCAACAATTGTGAGAATAGCAACCTGAGAAGAAGTTTTTAGGTAAAGGAATCTCTACCCTAATTTCTTGAATTTTCACTTTACGTGGTTCTATACTCCCACTAATCTTATCATTTTCAATGAACCTTGCATTTCCAGTTTCAACAATTCTCGTTCTATAGCTAGGACAATAAAATTTATACCCTTTTGATTTTTCTAGATAGCCAATAAAAAGATCATTGGTTGTTCTTGAATCTAGTTTCTTTTCATGTGGATTATAAATTCTTACTTCTATCAGGCAACCTAAACATGCAAGTGCCTTAAACTGGGTTTCTTTCCTGTCCGCAATTCTAAAAGAGTCTTTGGAATTGCCTTACTAGGAACCTTGTTTAACAAATACTTGATAATTTTCAGAGCATACATTTACAATGATAAGGGTAAAGAAGAATAGCTTACTATACTTAGAACCATATCCACTAAAGCATGATTACACCTTTTTGCAACACATTGTGTTTCGGTGTAACTGGCATTGTGTATTAAGCACATATGCCATGCTTTTCAAAGAATTTAGCAAATGGACTAGGATGTTGTCCAATTTTATCATGCCTTCCATAATATTCACCACCTCTATCAGACTTGACAATTTTCACCTTTGTATCTAATTGTCTTTCAACCTAAGTAATAAACAACTCTAAGGCATTTGCTGATTGAGATTTCTCATGCAACAAATAGATATATCCATAACGTGAAAAATCATCAATAAGGTAAAATACTTTTCTCCATCAAAAGATGGAACATCAAAAGGCCCACATATGTCGATGTATATAAGTTCAAGGATTTGTGTGCTTCTTGTGGCATTCTTCTAATTGTGTGTTTTGTGTGTTTTCTCTTGATACAATCCACATAAAGACCAAGATTAGTAAAATCCAAGTCAGGGAGGAATTCATTCTTTACCAATTTTTGTATTCTTTCGTTGGATATATGACTTAAACATTTATGCTACAAGCAAGCTAAACTTTCATCTTCTAAACCACGTTTAGTACTAACATTATGATACAAAGTCAACAGAGTCTCAACAAAAGGATTATCAAGCTTTAATTTATATAAAACATCACAAAGAACACCTGAACCAATAAAATGATTATTCTTAAACAAACTGCAACATCCGTTTCCAAACTTAAAACAATATCTAGTTATATCAAGTTTTAACAAAGAAATTAAATTATAAGAAACAAAACAAACATAAAGCATTTGGAAAAGATCTAAATAATGTCCAGTGTCTAAAATCAAATGATAAGTTCTAATGGCTTCAACTAGAGCTTTGACTCGGTTCCCCATAACCACAAATTTTTCATTTGCATTTATGGTTTGGGTCGTAGGGAATCCTTAAATTGTATTTGAAACATGAGTAGTATATCCAGAATCAATCCACCAAGTATAACAAAGAACTTCTGATAAGTTTGATTTGAAACATACGAAAGCACTAGGCTTACCTCTACTTTCAAACCATGTCTTACGTTTCAGGCAGTCTTTCTTGTAAGGTCCAGTCTTTTCAGAGAAATGGTACACATCTTTCTTTTGTTCCTTCTTGTGGGTTTAGGTAGATGATGCATTAACCTTTAGTGGTCCTTTATTGCCCTTTTGATTCTTCTTTCTTGGTTTCTTTTTAGTTCCTGTTTGACCCATGAGATTGACAGTGTCAATTCCTTGTTTCCTTTTGAATAAGCAAATTTTGCAATTTTGTTACATTTCATTTGTTCTTTATAGTGTTTTAATTTATTTGGAATAGACCATACTAGGAGGCAAGGAGTTAGTGATGAATTGTACAAAAAAACTTTCATTCACTTTCAATCCCATGGATGCTAATCTTGCTGCTATGTTTATCATTTCAGTGATGTGATCATAAATGGTGCGAGAACAATCAAACTTCATGGTAGTTAACAAACCCATTGGTGTCCCAGCAACTGACTTATAGTAGTATTAGATTGGGATATACTTTCTACAGATTCTATAAATTTCTTAGCACTGTTAGTTTTAGGAATCGTTGACATGATGTTCTCTGCTATTGTCTTCCGCGTAAACATTAGGCTTAGTTCATTTGATCTTTCCCAAGCATTATAGAAAGATCTCTCTTCAGCACTGGTAGCATCAATAATAGCAACGGGCTTATCATTCAAGAGTCCTAAATCAAGATCCTGAACACCTAAGTGAAACTAAACTTGTTCAGACCATTTAGAAAAATAGCCCATTGAACTTCATAATAAATGAAGCTTGCAAACAAAGAAAAACAGAGGCAAATGTTGCAAAGGAGATAGACTACTCCCACATTAATGCTTTCAGTCATAAACATAAACATGTAACATGTAACACAGATTCAGATAACATTCACATAAACATAAAAGACATTGAAGTTCTCCTTTGGATGATCCAATAACGTACGACAATAAACATAATTGATACTTATTATTAATGTTTTAGATTTCACAAAATTGGCAATTAAATATATTCCAATTAGACATGTTTGTAATCTTTGAATATATCAAACATATCTAATCAAATATATCAATTAACCACTTTCATGTTCATGATTATAAAATAAATAATTAACCTTTGGACGATCCTTAAATATTTTATAATCAGTGAACTTCAATATACCTACTATAAAGAAAGATATATATATATCATTATGTCATCTCAGTAATAGCATTACACAATCATAGGTAATTGAATTTTGTTTAATTTAACTTTTAGGGAAACATTCTAATTTGGCCACTTTGGTGACTAACAAATTATTCATAATATTGATGTCAAAATAAACAAAAAATAATGCTATACAACTTAATAGACATTAAAGTTTAAGATTCGGTCATTTTATTTCAATTTAATTTAATTTTAAAACTCTAATTTAATGCTATAGAAAAAGAGAATTTTTTAGTCAAAGTCAATATTTAACGGTCAAAGTCAAAGTTGATGGTCAAAAGTCAACCATCAAAGTTAATGGTCAACTGAGTTGGTCAACATGTTTTGGTCAAGACCGAATTAGATCGAGTTCAACCCAAATTATGTACCCAATCTAACTTTGGGCCTCTAAACTTTAATACCTATTTCTTTTTTTTTTTTAATGGACTTAAAGCCCTCTTATCTCTTGCTTTGGGATACTCTAAGTAACTGGGCTTAAAGCCCAATTAAAACCAAGCCATGGACTTGCTTAAAAGAACATGGAGTTCTCCATGTAATGCCAGATTACACGTTTTTAGCCCTTTATCAGTAACTATCCCGTGTTGTAACTGTATGCATGATTTTAATTACATTCAGTAAAAACATTCAATAATACATACATACATACTTACATATATATATATATATATATATATATATATATCAAACAATTACTATCCGTCGTTAGCAATTAAAACATAAATTATATATATAACGATATATAGATACATCAATATTGGGACAGAAAAGGAACCTTTGAAGGCTTGATCATCAAATTGGTAACGTGTATTGAATATTTTTCAATAATTCAATCAAAGGAAAAATTAATAATCATTAATAGAAAATCATACGTTCTTAAACCTATTGCTTTGATACCACATGTTAGGAAATTTTTTAATGTTGCAAATTAGACCTTAATATGGCATAAATATAATGTCAAGATCTTAGAACTATCTGATTTTTACATAACAATAATTAAAGAAGAAGACATATTTTGATTCATGGTAAAAATTTTAAATTTCAATTAGTTGATCTCAAGAGGTTTTGAAGAAAACTATGTTTCTCTCTCTTAATCCCTCTTAGTTTTTGACTGAATATTTTTTTTGTGGAGAGAAAAATAATGTTAATGGGTAAGGAGAGGACCAGGTTTTATTAAAATTTCTTTTTATAACTCATATACTATCGATGTGTGCACTAGTAGAAAATGTATTAGAAGTCCTAGCTATGGGGTTTAAGAGGCAGAGGAGGAGTAAAAGGAGTAGACGACGAAAAGTTCCACCGAAGCCCACCCTTATTCTTCCTAAAGATTATACTTGCAGCTTCGTTTGTATTCATGGGCTTCTTTCTTCTTTTTTTGTCCCTTGGGTTTACTTTGATGCTCTGCACAGAAGAGAGCGATATAATAATGGTACTCTTTTGAGGGAGACTGTTAAATTTCAGATCTATTTTAAAGCGAAATAATATTAGTAGTCAACAGCAGAAATGGAGTCGCATTTTGATGTGCGTATATGGACACCGTATAATTGTATCCATGACTTATTGTTTTTCATTCATCTCTTTTTTATGTCTTTTTTATAGTCTAAGAAAGTAAAACAAACAGGGCCGAATTAACGAATTGGCAAGGGTACTGATATCAAACCAAAAGAGAGACTTAATCATACAATTGTTTCATATTAATATTAATTGTAAAATTTGACCCTATTTTAGTTTTCACTTTCGAATATGTGACTCATTCGTCAATTTCAAAGATAATGTACATAATATATATTTTTTTTTCTCAATTTACTTGACGACCACATATTAGATTTGCGGCCCGCTTGAGATAATTTAGGGCCTTGAGTAAAAAAGTTCCTCAACTTTTAAAAGTGATCTTTCAAAAGAATACATATAATATTGTGCATTGAAATGAAAAATTGAATATCTGATAAGTGTTTAATTTCACATATATATATATATATTATTATTCTTCTTTGTGTGCTTTTTTTTTTTCTTTTGTTAGTTTTTTGATTTTTTTGGTATTTTTAAGTGTTTTTGTATTTTGGAGGTGCTTTGAGATAATGGAATAAAAGAAGATGAAAAACACAAAAAAAAAAAAAGGAACATAAAGAATCATATTTCAACATTTTTGATCTTGCCGAGCACCGCACCACGAAGAACGTCACGGCCTATAAGCAAAGGAAACTAGGCCAAAAACCTGAGACTTAGGCACTGCAGCGCCACCTTTGGGCAACACAACACCCGTGACGCAACTAGAGGCGCATCATAGTTTCAGTTTTAGGAGCCATCACGTTGGGCGAGACTTAACCTGAGGTTGAGCAAATTTTTAGCAGACTTCAGCACAAGGAACAAAGCTACGACATGTGTGGACAACTTCTAACCTGAATTTTGTCCAAAGAAGCTCTAAACTTTTCTATTTTCATCCAACCATTGCAAACCTATAAATACCTTGTCTTAGAGACTTTTGGGAGACCTTCTGATATAATTTTTTAAGGCAAAATAAGTCAAAAAAAAAAAAAAAAAAGACTTGGTGAAGGAAAAGGAGACTGCAAAGTTGAGAGATAAAAATTTCCATCATCTTTAACACAAGTGTTTCTTCTCTTTCTTTATTCATTCTTGTTTAAGAAGATGACTTTGTTGTTATTTTATTGGGCACATTACACTTACACCCCTTGTATTTTGCCCAAATTATAATGACGCCCTTACACTAAAACTAATCACATCAACACCTCATGGACTTAACTCTACTAATTTTTGATTGAAATAATTAAAATGCCCTATTTAATCTCAGTCATTGATCTAAAAAATAAAATCTAAGCCATTGATTTGAAAAACAAACTAACATCCTAAACAACCAACACGCCCCCACCCCAAAATTCACCCGACCTCCCTCTGTTTGCCCCCCCTCTAACCGCTTGCCACTGCATATTTTGGTCGCCCCTACCCAGTCACCTATCCCCTCCTCCCACCTCTCGCATGTTGTCACCGACCACCCAATCCCCAATCCAACTGGTCTTGTTGCCCACCCCCTCCTACCTCTCCATAACAAAAAGGATCTTACAATAATTTTTTTGAAAAGTCAAGAGGTGTCAATATAATTAGTTTTGGTTTAGGGGCGTCCTTGTAATTTTGGTAAAAACTCAAGGGTGTTGGAAAACTAGTTCTTAGTGGATTTTTAAATTTCTTGAAATTAAAGTCTTTTCTATAAATGAGTTAGATATGCTACATACAATAAATTAATAATAGATCTCTTCGTACATTGTAAAATCGACTGTACTTCTTACAAAAAATCCTTTGATGGAACTGATATTGAGAATTATGATCAGAAGAGCCTTAACCAACCGCTTTTCTTTGCTATTCTCTTTTTTACGACTAGAGTGTGAGTGAGCAAACATTGTTTGATTCTTTCCTTGATTACAACTCCCCACAATTAGAAGAGAACAATAAGAATTATCATTTCATATTGTTGGAAAAAATAGTACACAGTACAATTTTAAAATTTTTATACGAAAGTATTTTCTAAAACACAAGTTTGACACACAATATGCATAAATTAACCAGATCTTATTAATCTTGTATGCCAAAGAGATTTCTCAATCAATGAAGACAAGGGCATTATAGAAGGACCTCAACTAGCTAGCCTTCTTTGCTACTTTCTATCCACAACTGGTGTGTGTTTGGGTACACTCGTACAGCTCTTCCTCTGGTGACTTTCCTTCCAACCAATTGAGGAAACCCAGAACTAACATTTGTGATTTGTGAACAATAGCTTTCAGGGAGTTACATATACTTATAGTATAACATGTTTACTCTTAATTCCTCAATTGATCTAAATAACTTATGAGTCTCACTTCCTATTTATAGAGGTTGGGCCTAGAGGGTTAGTCCTTGTCAAATAAGGCTTCAAAAATTCGAATCAGGATCAATATCTGATAAAATTTGCATCTAAAAATGCATGACCAAAAATTTTTCAGTCAGCAGATCGAACAGGCAAATCGGCCTATTGAACTTTATCCATCAGTAGGTCGAACTTGAAGATCGACCTATCGAACTAACGATAAATGATCCATGCGAATCTTTATTTCCCACCCAAGATTTTTGGGATAGAGCCTTAATTTTAATTCAAATAACATAATAGAGAAGTTATCTGATTAAAATAGTCATATCTAGATAATCTTTAGGAAAATAAATACTCCTAATAATTCAACAAGTTTATCTTGAATTAATTTAGTCGAAATCAATTCAACCGATAAACAGACGTAAATTATCTGATCCAATAATTCAACAATTTTATCTTAAATTAATTTTTCATAAAATTAATTCAACCGATAAATAAGCATGAATTATCTAATCCTACCAAATTTCAACCAATCTGATAATTTGATATAAGTCACCAATCATTGGAAAGTACGCCGAAGCGTTACAGGATTTATTATGAGCTAGCAAAGGGAACCTGATGGACCTAGATAGTTCAAGCTCCTAATAATTTTGAAACCTAATATCCTAGATATATATTTTATAATTATCAACTCTAACGCTACTCCACTAAAAGCTTAGAGCTGCACTCTTGAACTATATAGAACTACAAAGCCCAAATAGCTAAGTCTCTATGACATATCATAATGTATTGTATCCCCATAGGATTATCCATAATCAGCTTAAGGATAAATTCTGTCTTACCTTTCCGATTATTTTTTCTTACTTTTCATTATCTCACAATCGAAAAACGTACTATCTAAAGACAGTATACCATTTGGTTACACCTATGTATCCAGTTTATTTGACCCAGATATCCTTTATAGAGCTTTAGTTTTAATTCAAATAGCCTAATATAGAAGTTGTTTAATGAAAATAGTTATACACAGATAATCCCATATTCAAATAAAATAATTCAAATAATTCAACATGTTAATTTTAAATTAATTTACAAAATTAATTTAACGAATAAACTAAATGTCACAACCCGCCTTTTCGGGCTGTGATAAAATCTTTTTCTTACTTACTTAGGGGCAAAAGTTGAGAGAACTTTTTTTTTTTTTTTCAAAACTGAATAAATATTTCACATACTATAATTTTCAAAAACTTCCAAACTACTTTCACAATCTTGTATTTACATAAACATTCTTACTTTACAACATTTCTCTGTTCAAACTCTTCTTTTCAAAATATCTTTTAATACACACGGCAAAAATAGTCATTAGCGGACTCCATACCTGATCTGCACACATCATCTGTCCGCGAGCTCATCGTTAGAATTTATTCTAACCTTCTCATCGAAATACGTACAACATAAAATACTTGATGAGCTAAAGCCCAGTAAGTCCCATAAATCCCACATGGACAATCAAATGAATGCATGGTTCAATTATGCTTTCTTATGAGCTTTCCTTATCTTCCATTAGAGCCCAAGTGTTCGTACCATTGCGCAATTTCATTAGGGTCTACGTAACACCGTGACCATATTTTATCCTTTAAACTCCCCTTACTTCGGGAGACGGTACGATACTTTTCTTAACTTCTAGTGACGTATTTACCAGTTCATTTAATATGGTTGTCATACCAGGCATGAAATGATATTCACATGTTATCCATAAAACATAAGTTTGTATGCATTGTAGAGTACTCACAAGTACCTATTTCATAAACATACATGTTTTCATGATCGTGTACACAAGTACACCATATATTGCATGTAACAATACATAACATAATATACACTCAGGTATTTTAATCGTATACACACAGGTACTGAATCTATATCTCTAGGCATTTATTTCATAGCAACAAACAAGTTCACATTGGAATTTATACCCTAATGTGCATATTCTCGCATTCTACACCTACCATTTCATGCTGTAGGTGGGAAGGGTACTTACTTGCTTTTATGCATTGCAAAATCAACTTTGATCTTCGGTCTCCTAGACTCCTAGGATCCTGTTGGTCAATTACGAAACTTATTAGCTAGTTTCAATACGTTTCGTCACAAAACGTTCATTACTTAATCATTCGAGTTGTATAACTGTACACAACTCTATAGATACTGATTTTCTTATTTCTTTCTAATTCTACCCTATCGTTACTTATGAAGGGGTAAAATCTCTTACGAAGGGCAAAAATCTTTCTAATCACTTTCTTTTCTTACTTGAGACCCTTCTAGGACTATTCGGGTTATTTGGACAAAATGATGATTTTGCCCTCCGTGGCCCTACCGACCTATTTGAGCTCGGTTTTGTTCTTTTAATATAAACGGCCACACATTAATTTCAAAATAATGTCCTAGTGGCTCACACCCCTTTGTTTCACACTTAAGCTCCATTTTCATAAAACTTTACGGTTTATCCCCTAAACCAAAAATTGTGACAATTTTGTCCCCGGGGCTAAAATTTTCTCTTTACATCAAAAATTCTTATTTTTCATAAGAAACATTTTTGCTTGAAGTACCATACCTCAAATCATTTTGAAAAATTACGTTTTTGCTATTTTATCGTATTTTTAGTTTTAACAAATTCTTGAAAATTCAAAAACTCACAAACGGTTGAGTTTTTCGATGAACTATCAATAATGCCTAACAGTTTTGTCAAGATCTACAACTTTTGTGTTTTAACTTTTCCCAAAATCTCATTGTATAGGGGTCTTTTCGGCTATTTTCTATTTTTGCCGAGAAAGAAAGTTTTCTTTCAATTTAGTCCCTAGGATGTTTTTGTCAAAATCCTTTTCAAAATTTCAAATATACCACTGTAGAGCCTATTCCATACCTAACTCAGGTCATTTTCATGCTCAAAACTCATCTTTACACAATTTAGCCTTAAAATTGCAAAAATATTGTTTTATGCAAAAATTACCATTTTGCACCATAAACCAAAAATTCATCTTCTAACCAGGTCATTCATTATATTCACATACAATTCCATCAAAAATAAGCTCAAAAGCTCATATGGGTTTGAGAAAATAGAAATCAAACAAAAATTCAAAACTTTAAATATCAAAACTTACCAAAATAACCTCTTTTCGATTTTTAGCCTTGAAATCCCTTTTGATCTGCCTCTAAGCCTCCTTTTCATGCAAAAATAACATGGGTTAATATCCTTTCTTCAACCCACGAGAAATCCTTTAAAAACTCATCAAAAAGTTTAGAATTTCACCTTTAATCTTGTGAAAATCCTTGGGGCTTGCTTCTAAAATTGTTTTGGGGTTATTTTTGCAAGGTTTGGAGTTGAGAAATTTTTTTGAAAGTTTCCTTCAAGGGCTGCCGAACTTGGGAAAGAAAAAAGGAAGGAAATTTTGTGATAACCAAGCCTTAAATGCATTCTTATCCACTTGGTGACTCATGGTCACCCACTCGATTACCCCCCTAGGTGTCCTCTTACTATTGGGCCACATTTCAAGGCTTGGTGGCCCAATCAAATTCAATTGGGTGTCCACTTTGTGGGGCCCAAAATTTACACAGTGTAATTTTTCATCACGCAGTATTTTTCTTATACTGCTCCTCTTACTATTGGGCCACATTTCAAGGCTTAGTGGCCCAATCAAATTCAATTGGGTGTCCACTTTGTGGGGCCTAAAATTTACACAGCGTAATCTTTCATCACGCAGTATTTTTCTTATACTGCAGTGGTCAAAACAGTGTATTTCCTATCCTTAGACTGTATAAAAATATTTAACTTACTTTTCGTTCAATTTTGGAGGCCAATCATAACATTTTTCGTATCTGTGTTTTCACTTAGCAGATTCTTATACTGCTCTGGCCTCCTTCCTACCCCAGATTAGGGTTCAGACAACCTCTATGTCCTAATTGTATTCTAGTCGTTCATTCGTTTATACCACAATTTCATAATTAATTGTGATATAAAATTCATTTTATGGATATTATTCACAGATTTTTGAGTAATTCAACTCATAAATTCTGTATTTTACCATATACAACATTTCATCATATTTCTCATAAAACATGCAATCAATGCCATTTATTCATACTTTATCGTAATTTTGTACAAAAATTACAACTTTTACAAAAATCACATTTTAAAAGTAAACTCATTAATTAAACCCAATAAAATATTAGGTTTTATTAATGATATTTTCTCGGTCATTACACTAAACATGAATTATTAAACTCAATCAACCGAATTTAAGCCAATCTTTTGAATTAAAGTAAGTTAATATATTAGAAAAACACACCGTCTTGTTACAAGAAAATATGTAAGCTAGCAAAAATGGACATATATAGATCAAACTTTTATAATTATTAGATAACATTTTCTCGACATGTACATTTTATAATTTTCAACTCTAAAGCTATTTTATTAAAAGCTTAGAGTTGCACTCTCGAGCTATATATAAATTACGAAACTTCAACAAATTAATCATCCATGGCATATCATAATGTGTAACATCTTCGTAAGATATTCATAATCGACTTAACGAAAAATTCTATTTTACCTTCCTGATTATAATTATCTTATGTTCCATTATCTCATCATTAACATACTTATTATTCATAACCAATACAAACAGTATACCATTTGGTTACAAGTATGTATCTAAGTGGTTGAGCGCTTGAGTTTCTAATTACAAGATAATACTTATAAGAGAATATCATTAACTCTGTAAAGGAGGTATGGATTTTATTTTTATGAATAACGAGTCTATGTCATTCAAAAGTCATGTCTCTAATGTACCACTATTCGTACCTTCATATACTCAAGATGTTACATTTTGATACATCAAAAGACATAAGTCAAGAATATGGATCCATTGATTCATTTTAGGATTAAGATGTAACACATATGATTGTCTAAAATGAATTGATTTATTCAAATGAAATTATTAACTAAATCAATTCATCTTTAGTCCCGATTTAATATATTGTCACCAATGACACTATACCAATGTCTCTACTTGCAGAATCCCACTTCGATGACCAAGATAAGCCATCTCCCATTAGAGATGTAGACAATATATTAATCTTAACATGAATAAAGTACCCAACTTTATTCCCTCGATTGGGGACCTTTTTTTATTTAGATTATTACCTTAAGATTCATGTCTTCTATATAATTTGTCCATCATATGCACATCTTAAAGGTTTAGATTGATAGTCTTAGAATTTTGTTTGCTGATCGTACATTTAACATAAATGAACATAAAGAGGACATATTTGATATATGAAATAAATATTAAATTCTTTATTAATTAAATATCTTATAAGATAATTACATAAAATAATCCTTAGGGCACCTAGTCATCCAATCTCCCACTTGCCCTAAGTGAGTAAATGTGACAAGTTACATATTCCCATAGCCTCTACGTGCTTCTTGAAAGCCCTCGTTGGTAGTGTCTTCGTGAAAGGATCAGCTATGTTGACCTCCAATGCGATCTTGCATACTGCAGGTCTATTCTCTATGAAGTCTTTAATCACATGATACTTTCGATGTTTGAGTTCACTTTTCTTATGAAATCTTAGTTTCCTTGGCATTAGCTATTGCTATAGTGTTATCATAGTACAACATTATCGGCTTATCTATGCTAGGACTACCTCAATATCTCTAAGGAACTTGCGGAGCCACACAACTTCTTTTGAAGCTTCACTAGCAACCACATACTTGACCTCCATTGTTGAATCAGAACTGCAATCTTGCTTAATACTTCTTCAAACAAAGGCGCCTCCTCTAAGAGTTAGCACGGACCCTGAAGTCGATCTCCTTGAATCCAAACAGGATTAAAAATCTGAATCAGTGTATCCAAGAGGTGTTAGATTCTCATCGTAATACTCCAGCATATAACTTCTGGTCCTTTTCAAGCACTTGAAAATATGCTTGACCGTAACCTAATAGTTTGGTCCTAAATTTTATTGGAATCGACTCATAATCCCGATCATGTAACAAATGTCAGGTTATGTGCAAAGCATAACATATATAAGATTACCCACTGTTGAAGCATAAGGCACATTCTCTGTGTACTCTCTTTCTTCATCAGACTTGATATAGTCTTTTTTAGAAAGAGTAATTCCAGATTTAGATAGTTGTCCACCTTTCTTAGATTTCTGTATTACATACTTCTTAAAAATTTTCCCTAATGTATGAAGCTTAAGATAAAGCTATCATTTTGTTTTTCTTATCTCAAAAGATTTAGATACCCAGAATATAATTAGCCTCATCTAAATCCTTCATGTCAAACTACTTAGTCAATCAAACTTTAACCAATGACAATGCCTTTGCGTCATTGCCAGTAAGTAGATGTCATCAATAAAGGGTAGCAGAAAAACCACCTTTCCATTCTTAATGTGTTTATTAACACATGGTTCATCTAGGTTTTGTTCAAATCCATGTCTTGTTCACTTGATCAAATCTTATGTTCTAAGAACTAGAAGTTTGCTTGTGTCCATTTATAGACTTTAGCAACCTACAAACTTTATTCTCTTGACCCTTAGTTTTGAACCCGTCTAGCTGCACCATATAAATGGTCTCATTAAGATGGCATTTAAGAATACAGTTTTAACATCCATTTTCCATATCTTGTAATTAAGAACCGTAGCAATGGACAAGAGAATGTAAATGGACTTACGCATGGCTACAGGTGAAAAGCTTTCCTTATAATTGATTTCTTTCTTCTGCATGTATCCCTTTGCTACTAGTCTAATCTTATAGGTTTCGACTTTTCGATCTGCTCCTTTCTTTCTCTTATAAACTCACTTACACCTTATGGGTTTTTGATGAGACTGTAAAAGTGTATATTTTCTAAGGATAAAATCATTTATTTATACTTTTATTTTTCATTAAATCCTCTAATTAATATCATTTTTATGTTAATAAGTATTTTTGTGCCTTAGTGTGTAAATATGTCTAAACATGTATTTTTAGTGTGTTTTTATGTTTAATAATGTTTTTGGTAATTTTTAGAGTTCTTTCGGTATGTTAAATATGTGTTTAGTCGTAAATAATTAAAATCGTAAAAATAATATTATGTGATTTTTTTGAGTTTTAAAATATTTGTAAATAAGTTTTGAGTCAGTAAATATGTTCTATAATATTTATAGTAATTTCTAAAAATAATCCTGAGTCTTAAATAGCATATTTGTTAAGGTTTGTTAATTTTAAAAGTTTTTATTTATTTTTAGTAATTTTTGTATGTTTTATTGTAAAATAAATATTTTTAATTATAGTAAAAATTATGTTTGAAAAATAATTAATTTTGGTTTGTTTATTTTATTTTTGATTTGAAATATGCAAGAAAAAAGGATCAAAATGGCATAAAAGGGGGCAAAAACGAATATCAAATGCACAAGAAATAAAAAAAATTCAAAAATAAATAAATTGACATGTGGCATCACCTGGAACATCTGATTGCGGCTGCCCAAGCCAATTTGGCCATTCACGTGCCCCTCCCTTGTGGAATTCGTTGCATCTTTCTCCACATGCATGCGCTTCATTTACCGTCCAATTTGCATAAGTTGACTGATCCAAAGGCTTAAATGGGTTGGTTTACTTCTTCATTGGTTGACTTGATCGTAGCTGTACCTTCAGCTCGAGCTTGTGACTTGAACTCTCCAAATTGCCTCGCATAGGTGCTACCTTAATCCGTGTCAGACCATATTACCAACTAAAACTCGCCTATTGCTGAAGGCAGATCAATACAAAAAACAGAAGCAAGTCTTTTAATCGCATCTGATCCTAATGCAATCGAAGGGAAGAAAAAAATAATAAAATTAAAATAAAAATAATAAAAATAAATAAATAAAATAATATAAATAAATTATTAAAATAATCATAAACAGTAAATTTTTCTATCTATATATACCCCCTCCCCTTCATTTTTTCACACCCATGACCAAATGGCCTCCATCCTCCTTTCTTCAATGCACTTTTCTCAACTATTGAGCTAGACTCAGCAGTATCCTTTTAGGGTGGAGATGTTGTTAGTGTATTCCTCTAACCCTACTAAAAATAATAAAATAATGCCTAAATTAGTGTAGAGAGTCTGGTGAACTAAAAAGATGATCTTATATGTATAGTATTCTGATATGGATTTTAACTCTATATCTGTTCTGTAATGTTTATATTTTTATAGAATACATTATATTTTTCAAGTTTTTAATAATTATTGTTTGTGCTGTTATGCTACTAATTTTTATATAAATTCAGTCATGCTTTCTTTATGTAATTTAATTTACTTGTGTTACATAATTAATATTAATAATAATAAAATAATGCTTAATTTTATGGAATGTCTTTTACTGTAGTATAACTTGTTAAATGATCAATTTTAGATATTTTATAAGACGAGGTGTTGTTAGAATTAACGTAAAAATTTGTTCCATTAAAATATATTAATTTTGATTTGTTATTATCTTTTTTATTTTAAAATTATGTTAATTATAATTATAGCGACAATGGTTATAATTTCATAATTAGTGCACCAAATCATTAGTGAGAGATGATAATTTTGCTCTTTTTATAGGAAGACCCTCATGGTATTATAGCTTGCTATATTTTTTACTTTAGGTTAACTTATATAAATAGTGAATGTGTTTGTAACTAATGAAAAAAGATATAATAAATCAAATAATTATAAACAAGAATTAAATAAATCAAAAATTTCACCTCCCTATGGATATGATAACCTTTCTATCCTATATACATCCACCATTTAAGAAAAACATTTTGAGCGACATGAACAAAAATTTAGTGCTGTTGTCAAGGAGGTGGTGTCACTTTGTCAGATTGCTAAATTAAGCGAGAAACCATATAAGTAATCTTTCCAAATTCTTTGTAAATCTTATTTAAAATATTTGTGTGTTTTAATTAGTGTGACAATTGTTAAAAATATTCAAAAAAAAGTTAAATAAATAAATACATCTAAAAAATAAAAAAAATATTTTCTTTTTAATTATAGTTTGTATAATATTGTTGTTTGTTAGTTTTTAGGTTTAGATTGAGGTCTTGAACTTAGAAATAAGACTTCACAAAACTTTAGAGTTAGGTTTTTCATAAAATAAATTGTGGTTTTATGAAGAGTAGCCTTTAAGGAATTTTTGTCTAGAGGCTAGTATTGGCTCAGAAATCTTTTCTATAATCAGTTAATTTTGGAAATTCTCCTAACACCAATCATTTTGGGAATGCTGTTCTGACTAGGAGATTGGTTTTTATTGAGCTTTTGCCTTACTAATCTTTCCTAGAAATATCCTTAAAGTATACAATTCTCAAGATCTATAAAATAAATAAGGCAGATGCTTTTCACTTACTACTTTATTCCTCCTGAATAAAGAAAACCTTAGCATCTTATCTTTTCCTTGTAAATTAAAAAAAATAAGATTAAATAAAAAAAAAAAAAAGAAATACTTAGGGTTAATGATTCGACATAGAGACAAATTAGGTCGTTTTACTAAAGTTTCCAACTTGGGAATGTTGGCTCCAAGGTTTCTCAAAGCTATTTTAATACTCTTTTGATGATAACAAATACAATTTTTATTATTTGTGCAAAATACTCTTTTAAACGTATAATTTTGAATGTCACTAAGCATACAGTTCAAGATATCAGCGAATACTGTTCAAGAAAGCTTGTGGAAGAAGACTTTTGAAAGGGAACTCACATGGACTTGAAGATTACAAATTTTTCTTAGATTCTAAAGTCCAAAAGTGTAAGTGAGCAATTCTCAAGTTAAAATGATCAAAAGAAAGCTCAAGAGCACTATCACATTACATACTTGCATTTGATACTGTTTTGAATTCAAATTGATGTAATTATTATGGCTCATACTGTTTTAGAAGTGCTTAATCAAGTTGATGTAAAACTAGTTTCAAAAACAGGTCACATAGGCTTTTTGGCCTAAGGTAGATCGGCCTGCCGAAGATGATCGGCCTACCGAAAACCCTGCTTCGGCCTGTCGATCTGGGGATTTTTAACCCCCCATATGTGGAGGCTCTGACGGCCTGCCGAAGGTATCTTCAGCCTACTAGAGTTTCGATGATCGGCCTGCCAAACACCCTACTTCGGCCTACCGATTTTAGGGTTTTCAAAACCCCCTTCTGAAAAGGTCCAATCGGCCTGTCGAAGGATTGGCTTCGGCCTATCGGTGGTTCGATGTTTGGCCTGTCGAACTGTGAACCGGCCTGTCGATTTGGTGACCATTGAAAACTTGTTTTTTTAGCGCCTCAAACTTCGGCCTATCGAACTTATATTCTGGCCTACCGAACTGTCTGTAACAGCTATTTTTTTGACCGTTGGAGCTCTGTTTGTAACAGCTAGTTTGACTCAAAATTGATGTGTTCAGATGTTTCTAAGCACTAGGAAGCTATAAATGTAACGCCCGCCTAAATTTATGTAACGGATTATGTTATGATAGATAACGACGTTAAATGTTATATTATGATAAGTGTTATGATATATAATGTGATGGTGCTAACCATTTTATTTTAAGTGTTATGACAGGTGACGCTCGCGTG
>CAMOHE010055564.1:0-48943 GCA_946598075.1 Artocarpus hirsutus
TTAAAAGGAAAAGTTCAAGGAAATTACTATAGTTATACTTCAAGAAATTACTATGGTTATGTTAAAACGTAATTATTAATATTACGTTATTATCACGTTGATAAATTTATGTTATTATATTCGGTTTATGAAATTAAGTTTTAAGAAATTATTATTATATCTTTTAAAGTTACACGTTGAGAATTCTTTATCTTTAAGAATTCATATGTTATTAAGTTTTAGAAAAGCAGTTATTATTCCTTCTAAGGTTTAATGCCAAGGATTCGATAACAAGAATCCATTTAAAAAAAAAAATTATCCTGAAATTTTGTACTTTATTAATAAGTATGTTTAAGTTTAAGATCAAGTTAAGTCAAGTGACGGCCACGTAAGTGAGGGTCGTCACATTTTCGACCAAATTCGATCGTTGAGGCCCTTGTACGGGCCCTTTTTTGGCAAAGTTCAACGGCCCCTGCTTCGCACGGCAACCCCATAGGTGCTTTTTCTGCGCTTTGGCTTTCGGGTGTGATCATACCAGTACTAATGCACCAGATCGCATCTGAACTTCGTAGTTTAGCGTGCTTGGGTGAGAGTAGTATTAGGATGTGTGACCTGCTAGGAAGTCCTCGTGTTGCACCCCTCTTTTTTTCCTTACCAGTCGTGTTTATTTTCTTTATTTTTTTCTCGTTCCGTCTGCCCTCTTGTTTTCACAATAGCAGTCGGCCCCCCTATAGCCCCGCCCATCACCCCCCAGGTGCTGTTCTCTTTCCAATCTTGGGACTAGGATGTTCCAAAGCTCTCGGCATCATATTTCGACATAAGTGGGCACTTTTTCGAGTAGAAACAGGCCAACAAGCATGGCTCGTTGATTCACAATGACCTGGGGGCTTTTTCAACGAAGTTCGATCGCCGGTGCCCTCGAATGGGCCCTTTTTTGACAAAGTTCAATGGCCCTTGCTTCACACGGCAAGCCCGCTTTCGGGTGTGATCTAACCAACATAGGGTGGGTGACTTCCTACAAAGTCCTCATGTTGCACCCCTCTTTTTTTTTCCTTACCCATCGCATTTATTTTCTTTAATTTTTTCTTGATCCATCTGCCCTCCCGTTTTCACAATATCCACCGGCCCCCCTAAACCCCTGCCCATCGTCCCCTAGGTGTTGTTCTCGTTCCAGTTCTGGGTCTAGGAGGTTCCAAAGCACACGACATCATATTTCAGGGCAAGAGCACACTTTTTCAAATGAAAACGGACCAGCAAGCATGACTCATGCTTTGTGACGACCCAGGGGCTTTTTTGGCCAAATTCGATCAACGGGGACCTTAAACGGGCCCTTTTTTGACAATGCTTAACGGCCCCTGCTTTGCACGACAAGCCCATAAGTGTTTTTTTTTGTGCTTTGGCTTTCGAGTGTGATCATACGAGCAATAATGCACCGGATCCCATTTGAACTCTGCAATTAAGTGTGCTTGGACGAGAGTAGTGCTTGGATGGGTGACCTCCTAGGAAGTCCTTATGTTGCACCCCTCTTTTTTTTTACCTTACCCATCGCGTTTATTTTCTTTACTTTTTTCTCGTTTCGTCTGCCCTTCGCTTTTCACAATGGCTACCGACCCCCCTCAAGCCCCACCTATCTCCCCCGAGTGTTGTTCTCATTCCAGTCGTGGGACCAGGAGGTTCCAAAGCTCCAAGCATCATATTACGACATAAGATCACACTTTTCCAAGCTAAAATGGGCCAACAAGCATGACCTGTTGTTTCACAACGACTCGGGGGCTTTTTCGACCAAATTCAACCACTAGAGCCCTCGAACAGGCCCTTTTTTGGCAAAGTTCAATGGCCACTACTTTGCACGGCAAGCCCATAAGTGCTTTTTCTACGCTAAGGCTTTCAAGTGCATCATGCCAGCACTAATGCACCGGATCCCATCAAAACTCCGTAGTTAAGTGTGCTTGGGTGAGAGTAGTACTAGGATGGGTGACCTCCTAGGATGTCCTTGTGTTGCACCCTACTTTTTTTTTCCTTACCCGTCGTGTTTATTTTCTTTATTTTTTTCTAGTTTCATCGGCCCTCTTGTTTTCACAATGGCCACTGACCCCCCTCAAGCCCTGCCCATTGTCCTCGAGTGCTGTTCTCGTTCTAGCCATGGGACCCGTATGTTTGAAAGTTCTTAGCATCATATTCTGACGTAAGAGCACACTTTTCCAAGCGGAGACGGGCCAGCGAGCATGACTCGTTGCCTTGCGACGACCCGGGGGCTTTTTCGGCCAAATTTGATCATCGAGGCGCTCGAATGGGCCCTTTTTTGACAAAGTTCAATGGTCCCTGCTTCACACGGAAAGCCCATAAAGTGCTTTTCTGCTCTTAGGCTTTCAGGTGCGATCATACCAAGAAGTCCTTGTGTTGCACCCCTCTTTTTTTTTCTGTACCCGTCCCGTTTATTTTCTTTATTTTTTTCTTGTTTCGTCCACTCTCCCATTTTCACAATCACCGCCAGCCCCCCTAAAGCCCCGGCCATCGCCCCCCAGGTGCTGTTCTCGTTCTAGCCATGGGTCTAGGAGGTTTCAAAGCTCACAGCATCATATTCCGATGCAATAGCATACTTTTCTAAGTGAAAACGGGCCAGCGAGCATGGTTCATTGCTTTGCGACGACCTGAGGGCTTTTTCGGTCAAATTCGATCGTTGGGGCCCTTAAATGGGCCCTTTTTTGGCAAAGCTCAACAGCCCCTACTTCGTACGCCAAGCCCATAAGTGCTTTTTCTACGCTTAGGCTTTCGGGTGCAATCATACCAGCACTAATGCACCGGATCCCATCAAAACTCCACAGTTAAGCGTGCTTGGGCAAGGGTAGTATTAGGATGGGTGACCTCCTAGGAAGTCCTCGTGTTGCACACCTCTTTTTTTCCCTTACCTGTCTCGTTTATTCTCTTTATTTTTTTCTCATTCCGTCTGCCCTCCTGTTTTCACAATGGCCGCCAGGCCCCTTCAAGCCCCGCCCATCGCCCCTAAGTGCTATTCTCATTCTAGCCATGGGACCTAGATGTTCCAAAGCTCCCGGCATCATATTCTGATGCATAAGCACACTTTTGCAAGCAAAGACGGGCCACTGAGCATGACTCGTTGCTTCACGACGACCCGGGGGCTTTATCGGCCAAATTCGATCGTCGGGGCCCTCGAACGGGCCCTTTTTTAGTAAAGTTTGATGGCCCCTGCTTCTCACGGCAAGCCCATAAGTGCCTTTTCTGTGCTTAGGCTTTCAGGTGCGATCATACCAACACTAATGCATCGGATCCTATCCGAACTCTATAGTTAAGCGTGCTTAGGTGAGAGTAGTACTAGGATGGGTGACCTCCTAGGAAGTGCCTGTGTTGCATCCCTCTTTTTTTCCTTACCCGTTGCATTTATTTTCTTTATTTTTTTCTCGTTCTGTCCGCCCTCTTGTTTTCACAATGGCCGCCGACCCCCCTCAAGTCCCGCCCATTGCCCCCGAGTGCTGTTCTCGTTCTAGCCATGGGACCAGGAGGTTCCAAAGCTCCCGGCATCATATTCTAGTGCAAGAACACACTTTTCCAAGTGAAAACGGGCCAGCGAGCATGGCTCGTTGCTTTGCGACGACCCATTGGCCTTTTTGGCCAAATTTGATCGTCGGGGCCCTCGAATGGGCCCTTTTTCAACAAAGTTCAACCGTCCCTGCTTCACATGGCAAGCCCATAAGTGTTTTTTCTGCGCTTAGGCTTTCGGGTGTGATCATACCAACACTAATGCATCGGATCCCATCAGAACTCCACTGTTAAGCGTGATTGGGAGAGAGTAGCACTATGATGGGTGACCTCCTGGGATGTCCTCATGTTGCACCCCTCTTTTTTTTTTCCTTAACCATCGCGTTTATTTTCTTTTTTTTTTTTTCTTATAATATGTAACCCTTTGCCTCCCTAATGTCTTAGCATTATTTTGTTTATTTTACTTTAATCTTGCTGCAACAACAAATCATGCTCGCTGGCCCGTATGTCAAAAATAAGAAGATGCTTAGTGGAACAGCACTCGTCCACATTATTAAAAAGCCATTTTTAAAAAACTATTGGCATTGTCTCAAGCTACATACATTGACAAGGTGCATATGAAGTACAGTATGTAGAACTCCAAGAGAATCAATTTACCTTCCAGGCATGGTATTCATCTCTTAAAGGAGCAATGTCTAAAGACTCCTCAAGAGAAAGAGGATATGAGATGCCTCCCTTACATATCAGCAGTTCGAAGCCTAATGTATGCTATGCAGTGTATTAAGCCTAAACTCTACTATGCAGTAGGGAGAGTTCATAAGTTTCAGTAAAATCCAAGATTTGATCATTGGATGGCTATGAGGTGCATTCTCAAATATCTTTGGAAAACGAGAAACTATATGCTTCCGTATTCCAGAGGAATTCTATCTTTCAATGGATGCACTAATTCTGATTTCTAATTGGATCGGGACAATTAAAATTTGAGCTCAAGTTCTATGTTCACTCTTGGTGGTGGAGCCATTATCTAGAGGAGCGTAAAGCAAAAGTATGTTTCTAACACGACAATAGAGGCCAAGTATGTAGTAGCTTGTAAAGCATGTATGGAAGTATTCTGGCTCCATAAGTTTTTGATTAACCTAGAAGTTGTTCTAAATATAAATTAGCTAATTAACTATCTTGTGACAATAGTGGTGCAATCGCTGATATAAAAAAACTAGAAACCACAAGAATACAAAGCATATAGAGAGGAGATATCATCTAATCTAAGAGATAGCTGAAAGAGGTTTTGTGACCTTGATGAGAATCGTGTCGCTAGACATCCTTGCAAATCCATTCACAAAGACCTTACCTATCAAAGTTTTTGAGAAGCATCTGAAGGATTATGAGTTAAAAGACATGACTCGTTTGTTTTAGGGCAAGTAGAAGATAGTTGGTATAGATGCTCTTAAAGTATGTGACGCTTTTGTAATGGATATATTTATAAATGAATGAAGTGAATTTTTCATTATATTTTTGCACATATATTTTGAATACCTCATGAATATCATTAAAATTCTATAATTATCTATGTGACCTTAGATATTGTATATAAGTTTTATATACAAGAGGATAATAGTTAAGAATGATAATATAATTACTGACCACAGAATTAATTATTCAATCAAAGTATGAAATCTTTAATTAAATATTACTAGTGCAGTTCATTTTTATTAAGAATGGAATGGTCTTATCCGAACCGTTAATATAGTAAGTCATTAAATGAATGCACAATTCGTTATGTGATTATATAGGTCTAGGACATGAAGTGATATGAACGGCTAAATAATTTCTGTTAAAATATAGCAAATTTTAATCACTTCGGCTAATTATCATATGTAAAATTATCTTAATATTGAGTTATTTATTAATAGATTCCTATCATGAAATTATGTCTTTTAATTTACTCGGTATAGGTTTGAGAATCTAATTCTATTCCTTGTATTGTGAAGATATAATAAAGTAAGCAGCCAAGAATGTTAATATAACAATATCAAATTCATCTCTTTAACAAGAAGTAGATAAATGATTCTCTTGAATGAATTATTCATCAGAGAATTAATGGGACTCAATGATAAAGATGTAATTAGAGAAGTCAACGGATTTTACCTAGCTCTAACTATGATTATTTATAGAGAATCAATTTATATGTAACAATAATATTAATGAACAATTCAATTCTTTGAATAAATTATATTTATAATTTCAAGAATGTAATTCAAAGTTTTTAGTGGAGAAACTTTAGAATTAATAAATTTTATAAATTAATTAAGTTGTTAATTAATTGCTAATTTTATTGGATCTTGAAATTATAAGTCTACAATTCCCTATGCCATCGTCGTAATTTTGCATGATTTAATAAGGTGTGAATTATTAATTATTAATACACAACTTATAATTAGATAATGTGATTATTTAATTATTTTATATTTTAATATTAGATGATATAGTGTAGGTGGGATCTACACTATATGACGCCTAGCATAGGGAAGGTCCACATGATATGCTAACTTATCTTCCAAGTTTCTTGTTTTGTGAAAAGCAAAATATTTTTAATTTTTGAAAATAGTTTTTTTAAATTACTTTTCTGAATATTATATATATATATATATATATATATATATATATATATATAAAGGAATTGCCTTTATAAGGCAATCGTGGCCTAAGGCCATATTGCAACGTAAAAGTGCATTTGATGCACTATGTGGTTTTTTGAATAAGATCATAAAAAAATGAAGGAAGGAAATAGAACTGGGAGATAAGTTTCCCAATTATTTAATTATTAATTTAATTAAATCTGAAGTAGAAGAGGGCTCTTCATATGCATCTATAAATAGTTGATTAGGGAGAGTCTTTTATGAATTCCAATTCTCTTAGTTTAGTTTTAGAGAGAGAAAGGTTGGAGAGAAGTGTTCCTCATAGCCACCTCCTACTATCTCATGTGTTGAGAACATAACGAGGTCCTAAAATTATAAGTGTATGATTTATTTTCAAACTCTTAATGTCCACACATCTGTTCATACAATCCAGAGCTAGGCAAGGAAGAGCAGTAGAATCGAAGAAAAAAAATTTTCTAAATGATCAAATTATCAACCTAAACAGACGACAGTAAAATTCTAGTTCTTTTATATGTTAGTAGTATATTGATTAATATAGCTATAGAGAAAGTTTTATGAAATTTTTTATTATGCACAATTCTACCACCAACATATTCCTCGACACATGAAGACTGTCGTCTTAAGATATCATATTATAACTACAATCAGGTATTTGGTCGTGGGTAGCGACAGAAATTAGATCTGTTTGCAACAAAGAAGGTGATGGGAATGAGACCATGGACAATGGCACAGGCGGGCCTGGTTGGTGGCAGTGGGCCAGGGCAAAAATGGCAGTGAGGCAAGGGCAGTGGAGGGTTAGGCTATGTTCTCGGCGGCAACAATGGTGGGTGGTGCTGATGACTTATTGGGGTAAAGCTTTGTTTCTTTTTTTTTTTTTTTAATCTAAAGGTTTGTTTGTTTCATTAGTTTAAATATAATGGATTTAAACTTTTTTGTTTGAAATTGATAGTTTGAAGTGTTTATTTTGAAAAAAAGGTTCAAAATCTTAAAAACAAAAGAGATGGTAATTTTAAACTTAGAGAAAATTTTGATTTTATACCACCATAATACATATTGAAAAGAGTTTGAGTTTTTAGTTTTTAGTTGTTAAATACTGATTCAAGAAAAATTTCAGCTCAAACAATGTTTAACCCTCCAATAAACAGGCTCTAAAACCAAAGGTTTCTTTTTATTAATTTGTTTTGTTGCTTTTTCTTGATAGCAGATTTTTAAATTAGTTTGTGTTTCTATTTTAAAGGGTATGTTGGGCATTTTCAAGTTTAAGATGAGATTTGACCAAGACAAGACAAGAATTTACGCCGTAAATTAAATTTGAAAGATACAAATTTGATGACATAAAAAACCCGACATTTTCTGAATAAATCTTTAAATATAAGATATAAAAAAGTAAACAACGCTTTTCAAAAAAATGGGGTCGAAAGTCACGCTTTTCAAAAAAATGGGGTCGAAAGTCAGCATCTCTTAACAAAAAGTTTTTTAATTGTCACTAAATGAAACCATTGTATTAAACGTAAGTAGCAGCAACTTGGATTCATATTCTATTTTAGAGAGAGAGAGAGAGAGAGAGAGAGTATCTAGTTTGGAATCTAATATTTGTACCACACATTTTCTGCACAAATTGATTTTTATTTATGAAACAAAAAGTACAAAATCTGTCTTCAGACGCAACACATAAACCAGGGATGCACCATGACCAAAAGGCCAATCTGACGCCCAAAAATTATGGGAAGGAAAGTTATAATGTAAAATCCATGTGGCTAAGGCTCTTGGGAGAATGAGCTGCAAAACCAAAATATTTGAGACTGCTTCCCAACAAACAAAAGAAACTTGCACTGAGAAGCTCAGATAACTAGGCACGCCACCAAGGTCGTCCATTCGTCTTCTTGCCTTGCTAATAAATCAATTCGCTACATCCAAATTTGTTGTGCAATTCTATTCATATTCAGCCAACATGACAAGAACCATGGACCTGAACCCAAATGCAAAATCAACTAAAGAGAAAACAATGGCGGATCTAGAGATAGGGATATCACATGAGACTATTCACAAGAATTTTTAACGACAAATGACCTATTTGGTATTAGTTGGTTCTAACTATTTTTTCAATTAAAACAGTGTAAAGCTCTCACATGTTACAGTGTTTACAATTATAACCAATGATCCTAACCACCGTACCAAACACCCTAAAAGAGATGCACAACTGATGATGCATCGAACTACTTGTAAACAAGGCGTGTGTTTATGAGAAAAACTTCAAATCAATAGTTCATATGAACTGGCCTTCAACCAAAAAGAGAAGATAATAAACCTACATAACAAATGGAAAAGCCATTGTTTTCTCCCTTCCCAAAACAAATCCCTTGCCCATGTATTCATAACATGTGCACAAAGCGCGCACTGAATGCAAGGCGAGTTTGGTTTGAGTCGTTCACGTGAGAGCTTACCTAAGCTGCATTAGGCAAAATATTATTTGCAAGATCCTCGTTAATGGATACAGGAAGTGGAGGCATTCGGCTCATTATACCTGGCAGATTTCTCATGCTGCATATCAAAAAGAGCATTTTCATGAAGAACAGGATTTAGAAATATATATATATATATATATATATATATAACATTTATAGGCATCAAAGATCATTTGCATACTCATTCAATATGGCAGTTATGTTGTTCCTCGTCTGACAAAAGAGGTCAATGTTGTCCTCTAACTGTTTGATCAAGCAAAAGAATATATCAAGCCACAAAGAATGAAAAATCTTGCATTTACAATAAAATAATATGAAAATTTAGAAGAAAATAAAATAAAAAACTTTAATGTTATCCGAGAAAGCGTATGGTCAGAAGATTTGTATAATAGATATGCCAGGGCCATGAAATTTTGAGGGGAAAAAAAAAATAGAAGAGGGAAAACTTAGCATGATGACAACAAAACATCACGTGAGTCATAATATGTATCCATATACTGTTCTGATGTATGAGAAGGTTGTATTAAGACTGAGTACTTCAGTATCGTGTCACAACGGTTGAGTCAATTAACAATATAGCACCTAATAAAATCACACTGCTGTTAAAACCGAAAGAGGGATAAAAATACCGTTGTCTAACATAAAGTACATTATCTATCCAATAAGAAACGCAGGATGAGTTGCCATTTAGTAGCTAGTGACAAGGTAGGTTGTCAATAGACGACCTACAAGCTTCAAAGGTCATTTTTCAACATCTAGTTTCAGAAAGAAATTGGAAAGTTCATCTCTGGGAAAGAATAATGGCTAACCTTGAAATCTAAGCTGGTTGTTAATGCAGTAAATGAGATTGTGACAATATTTCTTTTTGAAGATTTGAGAGGAATTGAAGAATATTTTGAGAGAGATTGAAGAATATTTTCTTCTGTTCATTCAAACGCACGTACAGCAGTATATATAGGACTAGAAATCAGACAAAATAGTTCACTAACCTAGGAATACAGCTAAGATATAGCTAACATATCTCCTACAAATCTAAATCCTAGGAAATCAGATAATCAACTATCCAAATCCCTGATTTGCAGCCTATACAACTCAGCAAATCACAAGAGAATTATTCCCTAATTTTCGAGAATCAAATCTTTGAAATTCTACGCTCCCCCTCAAGCTGGTAATAGATATTAATCATTCCCAACTTGAAATTAAGCTCTTCAAAGGTGGTTCGAGGTAATGCCTTAGTGAGCACATCTGCAATTTGATGACGAGTTCGTGTATATAGAAGGTCCACAATTTTCCCATCTAACTTCTCTATGATGAAATGTCGATCAATTTCCACATGTTTGGTTCGATCATGATGAACTGGGTTTTTGGCAATCCTTATAGCAGCTTGATTGTCGCAATACATGTTGATAGATTCAGTGGTTGTGATTCCCAGTTCATTGAGTAGTCTTCTTAACCACATTCCTTCACAAATCCCATGAGCCATTGCTCTAAATTCAACTTCTGCACCGCTTTGAGCGACTACTGACTGTTTCTTACTTCGCCATGTTACAAGGTTCCCCCACACAAACGTATAGTATCCAGTGGTAGACCTGCGATCAACTGTAGAACCTGCCCAGTCAACATCCGCAAAGACTTCAATTTTCCTGTTGGGATTCTTACTAAAGTACAGTCCTTTTCCTGGTGTCATCTTGAGATACCTAAGTATTCGATAGACTGCCTCCATGTGTTCTTCAGTGGGTCGGTTCATGAATTGACTTATGACACTCACAGAGAAACCAATATCTGATCTAGTGTGGGATAGGTAGATGAGTTTTCCTACCAGTCTTTGATAGCGGTCTTTGTCCACAGGTGCAGAGTCTTCTTTTATTCCAAGCTTCACTGTTGAGTCCATGGGAGTTTCAACTGGCTTACATCCCATTATTCCAGTTTCCTTGAGAAGATCGAGTACATATTTTCTCTGAGAGACGGAGATTCCTTTCCTTGTCCGAGTGACTTTCATTCCTAGGAAATATTTGAGATTTCCTAGGTCTTTGATCTCAAATTCCCTGGCTAGGAATATCGTCTACGTACACAATTAGAACTATTTTTCCAGTGGAAAAATGCTTGATGAAGAGCGTGTGGTCTGTTTGGCATTGATTATACCCATATCTCTTCAAGACTTTGGAAAACCTATTGAACCAAGCACGTGGACTGTTTTAGTCCATACAAGGGCTTCTTAAGTTTGCAGACTCTGCTGGCTGTAGCAGGAGATTCAATCCCAGGAGGAATGTCCATATAGACTTCTTCTTCAAGATCACCGTTGAGAAATGCATTCTTGACATCTAATTGATAAAGAGGCCAATCCAAGTTAGATGCCAAAGGGAGAACACGAACAATGTTGAGTTTTGCTACAGGTGCAAATGTTTCCTAGTAGTCAATCCCATATGCTTGAGTGAATCCCTTAGCCACGAGGTGAGCCTTGAATCTTTCCACACTTCCATCTGCTTTGTGTTTAGATTGTAAAAATCCATTTACACCCAACAGCTCGTTTTCCTGGTGGCAATTCTGAAAGCTCCCAAGTCTTGTTTTTCTCTAATGCACTGATTTCTTCAAGGATAGCTGCCTTCCATTCAAGTATCTGAATAGCTTCATTAACGGAATGGGGAACTTGTACTTGATCAAGATTGCTGATAAAGGCCTTATAAGTTGGTGAGAGATTGTTATAGGAAACAAAGTTGTAGATTGGGTGGTTTGTACAAGATCTTACACCTTTTCTTAGAGCAATTGGCCAATTCGGATCATTAAAAACCGGCTTAGTAATATGTGGTTTAGAGATTTTACCTTGGGAACTGTCAGGATGGCCTGTAGTCAGGTTGGACTCCTGGACTGGCTCAAGATATGCTCGGTTCTCTATTCCTTCTTGAGTTCTTTTCCTTCTAGAATGGACACGAAAATCACTGTTACTCTTTGGGAAAGGGGAATTGTGAGTTTCTATTGGTAGAGGCGTTGAGGGTTCAATGGGATCATTAGCAGCATTTTGAGGTTCAATTTGAGATGCAGACTCACTCTCTGGAAATTGAGGGATATGGTCTGACACAATTTGTGGGAATTACTGAAGGTTAAGATGAAGTGGGTGATTGAGTGGGAATGCTATTCCAAAGCTGGTATTCATTGACTATGTTCTCCCCCTGAATGGCAGTTTTGCATAGTATGGATGTTGTTCAAGGAAGGTGACATCCATCGTATTGTAGAACCGTCCTGTGATGGGAGAGAAACATTTGTATCCTTTCTGGTTTGGTGAATACCCTAAGAATATGCATTTGATGGCTCTGGGATCAAGCTTTCCTCTATGGTGCACATGAACATAAGAAGAACATCCAAACACTTTTAAGGGAATGGTAGACACAATTCCTAAATATGGTTATGACTCAAGGAGGGTACTGATAGGTGTTTTGAAATTAGAACACAAGAAGGCATCCTATGAATAAGATAGGTAGCTGTAAGTACAACTTCCCCCCAGAACTGTTTAGGAACATGAGTTGTGAACATGATAGATCTAGTTACCTCGAGACGCCTATTTTTCCTTTCAGCTACCCCATTTTGTTGAGGTGTGTCAATACAAAAGCTTAGGTGAACAATCCCATGACTTGACAGATAATCACTAAGAATTGAAGCAAAATATTCCCTAGCATTGTCAGTTTTCAACACTTGGATTTTTGTTTGAAATTGGGTTTGGATCATGGCATTGAAATTTTTAAATATCTGGCCTGCTTCAGATTTTTCTTTCATGAGAAATAACCAAGTGATTTGAGTATGATCATCCACAAATGAAATGAACCATCGTGTTCCTGTTATGTTTTTTATTAGAGAAGGTCCCCAAATATCAGAGTGAATTAGTGAGAAAGGATGTGATTCTTTATATCGAAGTTTGGGATATGAGTTTCTGACATGCTTTGAAAGTTGACACGCTTTACAATGAAATTGCTTTGAATTCTTATTTCTGAATAACGAAGGGAAAAGTTTCTCCAAATACAAGAAATTAGGATGACCTAGGTGATAGTGATTTAACATGATCTCACCATCGTTATTGGAACTAAGGCTTGACATAGCATTCTTTTGACACTGAATCTCTGACACAACTTGTCGGACTTGTCTTTCTGGAGGGTCTTTATTTTTGAGGAGATAAAGTCCCGAGCACTCTCTAGCACTGCCAATCGTCTTCCCTGAATCCAAGTCCTAAAATTCACAAAGGTTATGAACAAATTTAGCCACACAATTTTCATCACGGGTGAGTTTAGTAACCGATAAGAGATTACAATCAAGAGTTGGAACAAGAAGAATAAGCGAGTGAAATTTTGGCTGAACCGATCCCTCTTACTTTGGATACAGATCCATCAACAATTCTAATAGTGTCCTTGGCAGGTTTTAAGGTTCATAAGAAGAGAGGCATCACCCGTCATGTGGTCTGAGACACCTAAATCGACAATCCATAGTCTCTTAATCTGCTTCACATTAAGAGCATTGACAATGTTACCTGATTGAGCCAATGTTGCAGACGATGTTGGAGTTGGCAAGCACTATTCGAACATCTTCTGGAGAAGTTCAATCTGCTCTTTGCTAAACAGATTGGTTTCGGTTGTGGTTGTGCCATTAGTTGTGGAGGTAGCATTTCCGTGACTCTCTTTGTTGTTTTGTCGTGGTTTTCAATCCGCCAGCTTGCCATGGATCTTCCAATAGTTGTCTCTAGTGTGTCCAGGTTTACAACAATGATCACACCAAGTTCTTCCCTTTCGGGGCCGATTGCCATTAGTTTGAGATTGTTGGAGTCCTCGAACAGCAAGTGCAGACCCTTCTCCAGTTGTTGGAGTGGCAGATGGTGAGCCCATCATGACTTTCTTACAGCTCTCCTCTCGACGGACTTCAGAGAAGGCTTCGCGGATGCTTGGCAGTGGTTTTGTCCCCAAAATTCTTCCTCGCACTTCGTCGAGTTCTTTGTTGAGTCCCAACAAAAATTTGTACACTCGCTTCTTTTCAACGATCTGTTTGTACAATGCTTCGTCTCTAGTACACTTCCACTCAAAGGTTTCAAAAAGATCTAATTGCTGCCAATATCGTGCGAGAGAATTAAAGTATTGAGTGACAGAGGATTCACCTTGTCGAAGGTCATGAAGGATGCTTTCTGCCTCAAACAGTTCGGATGTATTTTTAGAGCGGGAATTTCTTTGGCAGCGTCCCATATTTCCTTGGCAGTTCCGTAGAGAAGAAAGTTCTCTCCAATCTCGTTCACCATGGAATTTATCAGCCAAGACATCACCATGTTATTTTCAGATTTTCATGCTCTGAATTTAGGATCATCTTTGTTCGGGGCTGCAACTGCACCAGTAAGGTAATCATCCTTTCCTTTTCTGCATACGAACATCATGACGGATTGTGACCACTGAAGGTAATTGTGCCCATTTAATTTGTGACCAGTAATTGGCAGATTGTTGCTCTCGGTTTTTCCATTTGAGCCTGTCATGGCTGTTTCAGAATTGGAGGTGACTTCCGATGAAGAGCTGGTGGCCATTCCGTATTTTGTCATGAGAGGAGATTGATCTCCGAACCGCTCTGGTACCATGAAGATTTAAGAGGAATTGAAGAATATTTTGAGAGAGATTGAAGAATATTTTCTTCTATTCATTCAAACGTATGTACAGCAGTATATAGAGGACTAGAAGTCAAAAAAATAGTTCACTAACTAACCTAGGAATACAGCTAAGATACAGCTAACATATCTCTTACAAATCTGAATCCTAGGAAATCAAATAATCAACTATCCAAATCCTGATTTGCAGCCTATACAACTCAGCATATCACAAGAGAATTATTCTCTAATTTTCGAGAATCAAATCTTTGAAATTCTACACTTTTCTTTTTTATTTTCTCTTTTTCCTTTTTTGTGGATTTTTAGCACCTGTTCCTTAAACTTCTCATGGCTCAGCATTTTTGACCCTCGCATTTTTTTCCTTCAAAATATAGTCCCTGACGTTCCAAAGCAGTACTAGTCGACTCCAGTTGCTAATGGGGTTTAAGCTTTGGATCGTATTATTATGGTTTCTTAAAACACATGTGCCCCTAAACTTTTGCTAACTTGGAAGTTGCATCCTTATAAAAAATAACAATTCCGTAATCAGTCCCAGAATTCCCCAAAAACTTAATTCCTAGTAATGTATGAAGTTAACAACTATTGTTTTGAAGACTTAAGAGACTTATTGTTTTGCATTTAAAAAAAACAAAAAACAAAAACAAAAAACAAAAAAAAAAAAAACAAAAAAAGAACAAACAAACAAACAAACAAAACAAAACAAAACAAAAAACAACAACAATTCAGACAAGTTTCAGATCATAAGGGGGCACGTATTCTAAAAAGTCTAAAAGGATTAATACGATCTCTTTTTCTTCTTTGGCTTTTCTTTCCCTGAAGGACTAACAAAGCCTGTGATTTCATTTAATTGTACTTCAGATGTTTAGTTTGCATCCTATTGCTGCCTTGCATTTTCTTTTCTCTTCTTCTTTCCTTGTTATTATGTTCCTTTCTTTTTTATTGAAGAACGATTTATTCATAGTATAAAGCAGTAAAATGAACTGCCAAAATAGATCCATAGCACGCACATACAGAATAAGGACCATGACGCATGCTATATTAAAAGCTTAATTGCTAAACAATCTCTTATGCAGAAAACATTTTTATTCCTGCCTTCAACATGTTTAGCATACTCATTGATAAGAAATCATCATGACAAATAGCTAAATAGTAATTACCTTGTACGTAGACAGATTAGCTGAAATTTGATTAAAAGATTGAGCATTTTGTTCTAATCGATGCTTGGCTGTACCATTTAGTCCTAAGACAATGAAAGAAGAAATAACTCAGAAGTCAAAACAGCTATAAGTGGAACCCACAGACAAGTATGGAAAAGGGAAAAGAACGAGATAGTGTAACTGAAAGATTTAAAAGAATGAGCCTCTTTTTTAAATCGTGACAAGATAACAGTATACTCTAAAGCACTAATACATAATTGCAAGCACAAACTTTTAAAGCAGATGCTGGTTCCTGAAAACAGCACCAACAAGATAAGCCTATGCCACAAAATATCGAATTGGAAAGTGAAATCCCTTACTCTAAACACTAGATGCATTTCATTGTTTAGTTCATTGACTGTAGTGTCAATGAACTTGGTTCCAAATTAACATAAAGGGAGCACGGAGACTGTAAGTTCATGTCATAAAACCATGAACCGACTATAGAGAACATCATCAGTTTTTGTTCAATAAGATACCTGAGCTGATGGTTGGCTCATTTCATGCTGGATATAATACCAATTAATCTTTTGAAGATAGTCAAATAGAAGATCAAAACTATTTCAGCCAACCAACTTCGATTATTAAAGGAAGGAAAGCCTTTTTCATTTTTTTTTTTTTTTCCTTAAAGAAACAACATAGCATTTTACCAGACATTACACTGTTTCTAACGGGAAACTTCTTCAATATAACTTTACCAATTCACTCCTTTTAATGGAGAAGTCTTCATATTTCTAGACAAACAAAATGAAGGCATATGATACCAAGTTACCAACCAAGAAGGGTTACATTTTGGATCTACATCAATCACTTTATGCTTCACAAAAAGCCAATAAATAAAATAATAAGAAATCAATCACAATCTTTTAAATTTGGGTATCAAATGGGACAACGTAGGCAAATAGGAATTAGAATTAGAGAGACCAAGCGCGTGCGAGAGAGAGAGAGAGAGAGAGAGAGAGAGAGAGAGAGACTAGTTGGATCAAAAACAAGGAATAAACAATTGAGCATATGCAGATTATGTATACGTGGGCACACAAAAAACATAGAGGAAAGATATCTACAACAACGCAACAGCAGCTAACCTTCGAAAGGCATGCATTTCTTCTGGTCCATATGATTCATTATAAAAGGATACCCAGTCACATCCAGGGGTGAAAATGAAGTTATATTTATCTCTGAAGGTGACTCCACTAGCTTATCCTGAAAAATCATTATCTTTAGAATACTGGTTCTTCAGTCAACAATAGATCCTAAAGACTTTAACTTGTTTAATAAATTAAAATACGAATCCCATCTTTGATGTTTTGACTCAGGTAGTTGAATTAAAAATAAAATTGTGCTCATTTGAACACCATTTGAAGCTTCAAACACAGAAGGTAACCGTAGATGAATACTTTTCACCAGGACATTAAATGAAATGTACATTTCACGATTCTAAATAATGCAATTAATCCAAATTGCTTCAGGGAACTCAAAAAGAATTAAGATTTCAATTATTTAATTGTTGTCATCAACATCGAAAAGACATGCATTTACAATCCTGAAATTTTAGTATGCAGATCAGGTATTTTGATAGCAAATTGATCTCCACCGGTTCTTCAAGGGTTTGTCATTAAAGATTGTTGGAAATCCAGTTTACTGAAGTGTCCTAGATTTCAGGGTGCATTTTAAATAGATTAGATAACAGTGTACCTTTCAACAACAGTGTATCTTCGAGTAAGTTTGTTTCCTATTTTTTAGGTAGTCAATTATTCAGCTCCTAAGTTAGAAGAAAGTGAGTCTAAATATCAGTATACTATGTACAAGTTTTTAACCAGTGAATGAACAAGTTGTAATTCAGCCCAACAATGTTTTGTTTCTTTCCTCATATTTACCTTTATGGTATCAGAGCTTTTTAAAAGGTAGTATAGAGTTGAGAGAAACACGGCGAAAGCAAGCAAGAATGACAGCTCTAAGGCAACTTTGATAACCAATCAGCCAATTCCTAAAATTGCTCCTACTGCGGCTTTTAAAAACACTTCTCTACAGATTACCACACACAATAGGAAAAATTTCCTCCTATGGTCCCGATCCATTCAGATAGTTATTAAGGGAAAAGGGAAGATCGGATATCTACATGGCATTATTGCCATACCTAGTATTGATGATCCATCATTCTCAATTGGGACGCCCAAAAATCCATGGTAGTGGCATGGTTAATTCATTCCATGGAGGAAAAGATAGGACAACCTATCTGTTTTTTCCTATAGCCAAGAAGATTTAGGGGGCTGAAACTCTTGCCTATTCAGACCTAGAAAATTTGTCTCAAATGTTCGAGTTGAGAAACAAGGCTAGAAGTTTGAGACAAGGGGAGAGTGGCGAGACCCAATATTTCAATAGCCTCACGAAGCTATGGCAAGAACTAGACGTATTCAAAAGTTGCAACTGAAGAGACTCTGAAGATGAGGTCCTTTATCAGCAAATGGTGAACAAAGACAGAATATATGATTTTCTAGCTGGACTCAATAAAGAACTCGACAAGGCTAGAGGACGGCTACTTGGGATGAGACCACTGCCTACGATTGAGGAGGTTTTTACTGAAGTTTGTTGGGAGGAATGGCGAAAAAAGGTAATGCTCAGTCAGACCACTGGCTCAGAGACTGAAAACTCAGCCATGGCAGTCTAAGGACCCTTGGGATGAAGGAACAAAAAGGCGCAATTATGGAGCGACTATTGTCAACAACCACACCACACCAAGGAGAACTGCTAGAAGCTGAATGGAAAACCTGAAAACTGGGTTCCAAACAAACAACGGAATCGAGAGGCTAAGGGACTCCAAACAACTCAAAGTTCAGAGGCAAAAAAAAAAAGGTTGACAACAACTTAGGGATGGTGTTCACTAAGGAGCAAATGGAGCAATTGTGGAGACTCTAACCGCCACTCAAATCTCAGGTTCACAACCCTCGGGTACTTTTTTGGTTCAAAAAGGTACAAGCTTTATAGTTTTTGGTGGATCAACAATTACAAGCAAACCTTGGATAGTGGACTCAGGAGCCACAGATCACACGATAGGATGTGGAAGATTTTTCACGTCCTATACTCCTAGTCCTGCATCTCACAAAGTAAAAATAGCCGATGGATCTTTTACAACCGTAGTAGGAATTAGAACCATTGAATTGAGTCCACAGATCACCCTCAAATCTGTCCTCCACGTTCCAAAATTATCATGCAATTTATCATCTATTAGTAAAACAACTCAAAGATTTAGATTGTGTGATAGAACTCTCACAATCAATTTGTGTTTTTCAGGACCAGACTTAGGGGAAGACGATTGGCAGTACTAGAGAGTTCAAAGGATTATACTACTTTGAGAATGGCTCCAATGAGAAGGATCAAACTTACACTGCAGTATGCAATCCTACCACATCTAGAATAGGAAAAATAATACTGTTACACTGCAGGCTAGGCCATCCAAGTTTTGCATATTTAGAACATTTGTTTCCATCTTTGTTTCAAACTTAGGATTCATTTCAATGTGAAATTTGTCAGTTAGCAAAGCACAAATGTGTTCTTTATCCTTCCCTATCTTATCGTGCTTCTCTTCCTCTTATGTTAATTCATAGCGATATCTAGGGTCCCTCTAGAATCTGAAGTTGACTAATAAAAGATGGTTCATAACTTTTATCGATGATCATACAAGAATTTGATGGGTGTGTCTTTTAAGGGACAAATATGAAACTCTAAAAATTTTCCAAAACTTTTATTCTATATTCAAAATCAATACAATAAGAGTATACAAATATTCCGTACAGATAATGGTATTGAATATTTTAATTCTTATTTGTCAAACTTTACAACTCACAATGGAATGATTCATCAAAATTCTTGTGCAAATACACCACAACAAAATGGGATTTCAAAAAGAAAAAACCACCATCTTTTAGAAGTAGCATAGGCTCTATTGTTCACTTCAAATGTTTCAAAAAGTTTTTGGGGGGAAGGAAAATCTTACTGCCTGTTATTTGATAAATCGGTTACCAACTAGGATTTTAAACTTTCATACATTGGTTAAAAAACGGTCTAAGTCTCATCCAGAGTCATGGCTGTTTTCTTCCTTGGACTTTAAAGTCTTTAGTTGTACAGTTTTGGTTCATAATCATGACCAAAATCGAAGTTAGATCCTAGATCCCTTAAGTGTGTATTTATTGGTTTCTCTACCACTCAAAAAGGGTTTCGTTGTTATTCCCCAGAAAAAAAGGAAATTTTTCACGCCCATGGATGTTAGTTTTTTCAAAAACCAACCTTATTTTTCAAAAAATTCAATTCAGGGGGAGAGATTGGATGAAGGAAATCTTTTCAAACGAGATTTGGTCAAAGATTTGAATTCGGTGAAAGATAGGGCAAATTTGTGGGAATACTTCTAGGATTCTTCTCCAAATTTGCGAGAATATTTCAAGAATTTTTCCCCTATCCTTCCGCATGAGAATCCCAAGGATTCCTCTCTAAATCTACCAAATCAGCAAAATCTACCAAATTTGCTGAGTAAAGATTCCAATAATCTATAGAATTTTTCGAACACAAATCCTCCAAATCTTTCAAATCAGGAAAATCTACCAAATATTTCGAATAAAGATTCAAATCTACAAAAAAAATCCAAACCTCACTCTAGAATCCCAAGAAGATCCACAATCTAAGAAGATTGAGAATCCAAATCAGGAAAATCTACAACCAGATAAAATACCAAGTTTGATCCCCACTCAATTTTCTTGTGACTTTCAAAACATGGAATCTGTTATCCCACAAAATTCGGATTTGTGTGCAAACCAGTTGAATCTACCCAAGACAGGGGGAGTATTGCAAACGCAGCCAAAGTTGTTGACTTATTCTCAGCGGAAAAATTCAAAAAAGGAAAATAACCAAGAAAATCCTCCCTACCAACCGTCCGATTCAGGGTCAGGTTCAACCACAATTGATAGTGATCTCTATTTCCCTATTGCCCTGAGAAAAGGAGTTAGGTCGTGCACCCAACATCCTATATCACAGTTCATGAAATATGAACACTTAGTATGTTCGACCTTTGGTTGTGAATCTTGAAATAGAAGAAACTCCTAAAATCATGGAGGATGCCTTGAGATACCCTTATTGGAAGAAAGCTACCATGGAAGAGATGGAAGCCCTAATAAAGAATAAGACATAAGAAATTGTACAAAGACCCAAGGATAAGAAACTAGTGGGGTGTAAATGGGAATTTATTATAAAATATAAGCCAGATGGTTCAATTGAGCGTTACAAAGCAAGGTTGGTTGCTAAAGGGTATACTCAAACTTACGGGATTGACTATCAAGAGACCTTTGCTCCTGTTGCCAAAATTAATTCAATTAGAGTCTTACTGTCATTAGCAGCCAACTTGGATTGAACACTACAATAATTAGATATCAAAAATGCAAATTTAAATAGCGATTTAGAAAAGGTGTATATGGAATTGCCACCAGGCTGTAACCATGATGGGGACAATGGTAAAGTATACAGATTACAAAATTCTCTATACGAGCTGAAGTAGTCTCTTGAAGCTTGGTTCGACAGGTTTGCAAAAGCTCTCAAGCAACAAGACTATAAACAAGCTCACTCAAATCACACCATGTTTTATCAGCACAGGGATGGTAAGGTCACAATTCTTATTGTTTATGAGGACGACATAATTTTAACAGCTAATGATACAAATGAGATGAAGCGTTTGAAACAAAAATTGGCAATAGAATTTAAAATGGACCTGAGAAGCTTAAGATATTTCTTAGGAATAGAGATTGCAAGAAGTAAAGGAATATCTATGTCACAGAGGAAATATGTATTGGATCTGCTTCAAGAAATTGGAATGCTAGGGTGCAAACCAATAGATGTACCACTGGATTCAAACCTTAAAATAAGAGAGGGGAGAATTTGACTGGTGAGCCCGTGGCCAAGGGGAGGTACCAACGGCTTGTTGGACAAACCTATCCCACACTAGGCTAGATATTGCATTTGCAGCAAGCTTTGTCAATCAGTATATGCACTCACCAACAAAGGAACATATGGAGGTTGTATATAGAATTTTGAGGTATCTAAAAGGTAGTCCTGGTCTTGGTTTGGTTTACAAAAATCTGACGAAAGGAGGGTTAAAGTGTTCACAGATGCAAACTGGGCTGGATCCAAAGATCACAGGCAATCTATCGTGGGCTATTATATGTTTGTGTCGAGAAATTTGGTTACTTGGAGAAGTAAAAAACAACCAGTAATGGCAAGGAGCAGTTTAGAGGCCGAGCTAAGATCTATTGCTCATGGGGTATGCGTGATCCTCTGGTTGAAGTTGTTAATGGACGAGCTAAAAGTTATAGTGGAAATTCCACTAAGAGTTTATTGCGATAATAAGGCTGCTATAAGTATGTCCCACAATTCAATCCATCATAATAAAATGAAACATGTGGATGTGGATAGACATTTTCTTAAAAGAAAAAATAGGAGTGCTATGCATTATGTTGAAAATCTTTCAAAGTTAGGATCTAGATTCTAGGGATTAAACAAGAAAATATTTTAGCTGATTGACAGCTATAGAATCAGGATTATTGGTCTAATGGGCTGTAATTTGACAGCTTTTTTACTTTCCTAGTTTAGTTAACTTCCGTTATTAGATTAGGAAAACCAATCGTTGTACCAGTATATATGTAGCATCTATGTATCATTTTTATTCAAAGAAATAAAAAATACTCAATATTCTCTCAAAACTTTTCCTCTCTCAAAAACTTTCATGGTTTCAAGAGCCTTTCTAATCCTAGGGCTAAAACCGCATCCGTACCACCATCAGTAACCACCCCATGAGCCGTCCGCAGCCGCCCATCCCTACAATCCGCCGTCGACACAGTTGTCATCCGTACAACCCCGTCGTACAGTCCCGTCCATACAAGTCTGTACACCATCCGTACACGACCCCCGTGCAGTCGCCGATCGTCACACGTCCGTACAGACCATACTCTCACATGGTGAAATTCGAAATGGCCACAGAAAAACTCAGTTCCTCCTCCACAACATCTGACGTCACCTCTCATCAAAACTCCATTGTCTCCAATCCTAGTGGAATGTCAGATAGCAATCAAATCCTCATTACAGGAGAAACTCAATGGGAACAATTATCTCCAATGGTCCCAGTATGGGATGATGTTCATTTGTGGGAGAGGAAAAGATGATAATCTTACCGGGGAAGTTGCCATTCCAGAGAAGAATAATCCACGATACAAGACTTGGAAGACCGACAATCACTTGGTAATGTCATGGTTAATAAATTCCATGAACAATGAGATAGGTGAGAATTTTCTTCTATATGGGACGGCAAAGGAGATTTGAGATGCTGTGAGAGACATTCAATTTCTGAAAACACCTCATAACTTTTTGAGATCGAAGCCAAACTACACAATCTCCAACAAGATGATCTTACTGTCACTCAATATTTCAACACTCACCCGCTATTGGCAACATCTCGACATGCTTGAAGTCCATAATTGGAAGTGCCCCGAAGACACAACCCTATACAGAAAGATTGTAGAGCAGAAACAGACATTCAAATTCCTTCTTAGTCTCAACAAAAACCTAGATGAAGTCCGACGGAGAGTAATAGGAACCAAACCTCTTCCAAGTATTCAAGAAGCTTTTTTTGAAGTTCGGCGCGAAGAAAACAGAAAGAAGGTTATGATGGGATCCAAAAATTCCACTTTAGACCTTGAAGGATCTGCCCTTACAGTACGAAGACCACCGCCAAGTAAAAATAAAAATCGGCAAAGGAAAAGGAGACCTCGGTGTGATCACTACCGCAAACCTTGACATCTCAAGGAGACTTGCTAGAAAATTCTTGGCAAACCCGCTGATTGGAAGCCATCAAGATCAGCCAATAACAGAGAAAACCGTGCCAACATTGTAGCCACCTCGGATCACAACTCAGCCTCATCTGATTCAAGTCCCTTCACCAAAGAGCAACTTGAGGTTCTGCAAAACCTTTGCAGCCAAAATGCAATCTTTGGTTCTCAGTCTCAATCGAGTAACTATGTCTGGAACTAACATATTAGCACAAAAAAGTAATTCCTCATTAGCCCTTATGGTTGACAAATGGCACACAAAACCATAGATTATTGATTCAGGAGCATCAAATCACATGATAGGAGATGCAACAACATTTTACAAATACAGTTCATGCAATGGAGACTCTACAATCCAAATTGCTGATGGTACATTATCCAAAGTTGAAGGAATTGGTTCAGTCAAGATTACCAAGGATCTGACCCTAAGTTCCGTTCTCCATGTTCCCAGTTTGGATTGTAATTTACTTTCTATTAGTAAATTGACTCGTGATATGAATTGTGTAAGTTTTTCCCAAACTTGTGTGAATTTCAAGAATTAGATTCGGGGAAGACGATTGGCAGTGCTGAGATATGTTCAGGACTCTATCTCCTCAAGGACCATACTCTTCTAAGACGACAAGCTCAAACTACAAGTGGTGTCTCTTTTAAAAGTTAGTTTGTTTTAAATTCCTATTTCAATAAAGATAGTGAAATTATGTTGTAGCACTATCGTCATGGTCACCCCAATTTTATATATTTAAAAAAACTTTTTCCTTCAATGTTCATTAATAAAAATCCAAAACATTTCAAATGTGAAATTTGTCAATTCTCCATGCATACTCGTAATACCTATCACAGTCTTTCATACAAACCATTTCGTCCATTTGCCATGATTCATAGTGATATGTGAGGTCCCTCAAGAGTGAAAAATATAACAAGAACTCGATGGTTCGTATCATTTGTTGATAATCACACTAGGCTAGCCTGGATATTCCTCATGCAAGAAAAATCAAAAATAGGTCAAATTTTTCAAAACTTCAACAACATGATACAAACACAATTCCAAACCAAGATTCAAGTCTTAAAAACTGACGATGCTAAAGAATACTTCAAATTTGTTTTGGGTACTTCTCTCCTATGACAAGGCATAGTTCACTTAAGTTCTTGTGTTGATACTCCTCAACAAAACGGAATAACAAAAAGAAAAAACAGACATTTACTTGAGGTTACCCGATCTCTTATGTCTTCCACACATGTTCCAAAATTTTTCTGGGAAAAAGGAAAAACAGACATTTACTTGAGGTTGTCTGATCTCTCATGTTTTCCACACATGTTCCAAAATTTTTCTAGGAAGAAGCTGTCCTTATATCCGCATATCTCATCAATAGAAAGCCCTTCAGAGTTCTCAAATTTCAAACTCCCTATCATGCCTTCCTCCAACACTTTCCTCATACCAAACTCATCTCATCATTAGATCCAAAAGTGTTGGGGTGCTCAACATTTGTTCATATATACCAGCAAAACTACAACAAACTAGATCCAAAATCCATCAAGTGTATCTTTCTCGGGTATTCTTCGAATCAAAGAGGCTACAAATGTTATTCTCCCACTACCCGAAAATTCTACAACTCGATAGATGTGACCTTTGAACACCAATCCTACTACCCCAAAACTGAAATTCAGGGGGAGAACATAAGGGAATATCAGCTTTGGGAACCTCATCCTAGTCATCCTCCATCACTTTCACTACAGCCCTCTCATCCTAGTCATTCAATCCAACCTCTTGATCCTCCACAGCCCTCTGTCGAGTCATTTCAGCTTGATCCAATCATCCATCCTCTCAACCCTAATCATATACAAATAGAGAGTCAGCCACCACAAACTCTAGTTTCACTTATTCCCAATCAACCTAAATCACCACACACTGAGAATAAAGAGCTTCGTGTCTATGTTAAGAGGAAAAGGCTTGTGACAGGAATGGAACTCTCAACTCCTCTTACACTTGTCCAAGAGCCTAAACCAAGTCCAAAACCTACTCAAATTTACTCAAGTAAGGGAAATTCTAATCACAAGATTGAAAGCATCTCTGATGACTCAGATATGCCGATTGCTCTAAGAAAAGGTGTAAGAACATACACACAACATCCTATTCATAAGTTTGTGTCATTTGGTAAACTATCTCCATCCTATCAGGCGTTTGTTTCGAGTCTTGACAATGTGCAGGTCCCTAACTCCATTGAGGAAGCCCTAAAACATGCAGATTGAAAAAAGGCAGTTTATGAAGAAGAAATCAAGGCCTTGGAGAAAAATAGCACATGGGTGATTTTAGAACTTCCACCCGGGAAAAGACCTGTTGTTTGTAAGTGGATTTTTACTGTCAAACATCAGCCTGATGGCAGCATTGAGAGACTAAAAGCTCGTCTTGTTGCTAAGGGCTTTACTCAATCCTATGGAATAGATTACCAAGAAACATTCACTCCAATGGTCAAACTCAACACTATTAGAGTCCTCTTTATCGCAACAAACCTAGATTGGCCATTACACCAACTAGACATCAAGAATACTATTCTAAATGGTGATTTGGAAGAAGTGTACATAGAGATACCCCTGGGATTGGAAACTTCATTGAACAACCAAGTGTGCAAACTTAGAAAATCCTTATACGGACTCAAGCAATCTCCTCGTGCTTGGTTTGATAGATTTGCAAAGACAGTTATGAGGCACGAATACACCCAATGTTAAGCCGATCACACTGTTTGTAAAATTTGCTCCAAAAAAGAAGATTGCCGTACTAATTGTGTACGTGGATGATACCATTCTAACAGGTGGCTATGAAGAAGAACTGCTGAGATTGAAGGGACTCCTGGCCACGAAATTTGAAATCAAAGAACTTGGTAATCTCATATACTTCCTTGATATGGAAGTAGCACAGTCCAAGAAGGAGATATTCATCTCTCAACGTAAGTATGTTCTAGACTTACTCAAGGAGACAGGCATGCTTGGTTGCAAACCTGCTGACACTCCAATGGACCCAACCAAGAAGCTAGGAGTGGAGAGAGACAACGCACCAGTTGACAGGGGGAGATATCAGAAACTTGTAGGACGTCTAATCTACCTCTCACATACACGACCTGATATTGGTTTTTCTGTTAGTTTTGAGTCAATTCATGAACAACTCAGCGGAAGAACACATGGAAGCAGTATACAGGATTTTGAGGTATCTCAAAGATAATACCAAGAAGAGGTTTGTTATATAGAAAGAATGAGTCGTGAAGTTGAAGTCTTCTCAGATGTAGACTGGGAAGAGGCATCTCAGACAGGCGATCTACATCAGGATATTGTTCCTATGTCTGGGGAAACCTTGTAACTTGGAGAAGCAAGAAGCAATCTATTGTCTCAAGGAGCAGTGCAAAAGCTGAATTTAGAGCACTTGCTCTTGGTATTTGTGAGGAGATATGGATACAGAGACTTCATAGTGAACTTAGAATATCAAACGAGAAACCTATCAAGATGTTCTTCGATAGCCAAGTTGCTCGCAATATTGCGAAGAATCCTGTACACCATGACAGGATGAAACACATCGAAATTGATTGACACTTCATCTCAGAAAAGATTGAAAAAGAAATTATGCAACTAATCTATACTCCTACAAAATCTCAAATAGCAAACATTCTTACTAAAGCTCTTCCAAGAACTAACTTTGAAGAACTGAGTTACAAGCTATGTTTATACGACATTTACAACGCAGCTTGAGGGGGAGTGTTGAAAATCTTTCAAAGTTAGTATCCGGATTCTAGGGACTAAAGAGTGTAGAAAATCTTCTAAAGTTAGCATCCAGATTCTAGGGACAAAACAAGGAAATATTTTAGCTGATTGACAGCTATAGAATCAAGATTTATTGGTCTAATAGGCTGTAATTTGACAACTTTTTTACTTTCCTAGTTTAGTTTTCTTTCCGTTATTAGATTAGGAAAACAAATCATTATACAAGTATATATGTAGCATCTGTGTATCATTTTTATTCAGAGAAATAAGAAATATTCAATATTCTCTCAAAACTTTCACTCTCTCTCAAAAACTTTCACATTACTTATGTTCCAAAAACAGAGCAAACAGCAGAGGTCCTTACAAAGGGTCCTGTTAAACCAACGTTCAAGAAGTTAGTGTGCAAGCTAGGAATGTTTAATCTGTACAATTCAGCTTACAGGGGAGTGTTGGAAATCCAGTTTACTGAAGGGTCCTAGATTTAAGGGTGTATTTTAAATAGATTAGATAACAGTGTATCTTCTAGTTAGTTTGTTTCGTATTTTTTAGGTAGTCAATTATTCAGCTCCTAAGAAGACAGTGAGTCTATAAATATCAATATACCATGTACACGTTTTTAACAAGTGAATGAACAAGTTTTAGTTCAGCCCAGCAGTGTTCTGTTTCTTTCCTCGTATTTACCTTTAAAGATTACCACTCTTATCAACGTGTTGGGGTCCATCTCTGCCCACTTGTTTTCTTGGAGCTTTCTGCTAACACATCTTCAATATGATAAGCTGTGCCTGATGCTTCAATCTCATCATTTTCCCCACAAGGTTAGTTCATAGCTTCAGGCATAAAATTTGGATTGTGATGGTTAACTATATTTAAAACGATAGAATTGTATTTAGTGAGAGGATTTCCTTAGCTGATTCATCAGGTTTGTGTATCGTTACAGGCACAAACCCATGTACAGCATCTAATTCCTAGCTGTCACTTTGAAGTCTCTTCTCATCAGAGCATTTCAGGGCTTATCCCAATCGTATTGCCCTGATTGTTTCATCATCATGTTTATATTATTTTCATCTATTCTAGTTCTTTAGCATGTGACTTGAGATTTTCTGTTCCTTGATCTGTCCTGTTAACTCACTCCTTTAGCTTTTCTGAGGGCCAGTATAACTCCTCACCTTCCTGTTTGAACTGTTAGTAGTTAATAACTTTCTTGTTTTAGAAGATCTGTAAGCTATTTTGGGAAGAGAACTCTAGGCTTCCCGACTCTTAAGGAACCTTGTGATTTTTTTTCAGGAGCCGTATGATTTCTCCCCCCTAATAGCTGTGCTGTAATTTAGTGAAGATTTCAAAATAACGTACCCAGTGTTACATACTAGCCAAAAGTTTAATTGGACTAAGTTTATTCCTTGCTTAAGGTTGAAACTTCATAGGAAATACCAAATTTTCACAGGATAATAAAATCACAAACAATGTATCTTGTTAAAATAAATCATCTGCATTTTAACTTTTAAGATTATGTAGAATGTGTGACTCAATATATCTTTCCCTTGAAGGCCCCTTATAATGCTCCTGAGATGTCATGGGAACTCATAATGTGAGACTGTCCTGAACATGGACCTCTTTTATATAAAATTTAATGCAGGTAGCAATGGAGTCTATTTTACAGATTCTAGAAAATTATTTATGGGATGAGGGTTCTGAGACTTATAGGGCATCTTGAAGCTATAAATGGCAACTAAAGACACTTGGAGGTTAAGATTTAAATTCTTCACAATGCTTAGAGGAAGTAACGATTAGTATAGGGTTTGCTTTGGTGTAAACGATCAAATTTGTTATTCTCGGGCCATTTAAAGATCAAATTTATTATTCTCAGGCCATGAACAGTTCATATGAAGAAGTAGCTACGTAGAATATGACTCATTTGCATGTTTCAGTATTGTTTCATGAATCAGATAGGTTTCTTTCTTTATTTCTCAAATAAAGTTTGACTAGGCTGTCAGCAGCAAACTCACTGCTGATTCAATATCCTCCCTACATGTTTCTTCTAAGACTCCTTTATATTACTAACTGGAAGAAAGCATTTCTAGACACACAACCAGAATTTGCTTGATAGCAACGTGGATTAGCTCTGATCAACTAGTCTAAGGGCAATATACCTCAAACTTGTTCTACATTAAATTTACGTATTATCCTACAGGCCCATTCATATACAGGCCTCCCGGAAGACAAGAATTTCTCAAGGCTAAAACTACAAACTTGAGTAAAACCACAAAGCAAAGCAAAACATAAATAAAAATAATTATAGTTATAATTATAATTATAAATATTAAAAAATAATAAAAAAATTATTTAAAAATAATATAAAAAATAACAATCCACATGTCATTCATGTTTAAAGAAACTGTAATCACAGAAATACCTCTCTCGACTCCTAACACTTAAAACAACATAAAAAAGTAAGCCCCCTTTTTAAAAAGAAAACTCCCTTTTTATTGATAACATAAGCATATACGAGGAAAAAGTATGACCAAAAAAAAAAGTCCTAATGGGCCTTGTTCTATAATTGATCGTATGTCACTGTTCGTCTAGTTTTAGATGAACATTTGCTTGAGAATTGTCCCTTGTTGGCACATTGTATCCAAATTAGAAAGTTTCATGAATTTTGAAAATCTGATCCCAGCAAGAATAAAACCTTAACTCAACAAAATATATATATATATGGTTCATCCAAAAAAAAAAAAAAACAATAATGTAATATCAAATCATATGTAGACAGTTATATCGTAATATCCTACAGGGCTACAATGAAATTTAGTGAGCCCAGAATGGTTTTTTTAAAACTTGGAAAACTACAATGGATAAAAGTCTCATGTTTGCAACTCGTTGATCAAAAGACAGCCGATTTGTAAGGAAAATATTCAATGACAAAAGCAGAGTATAAACAAATGTCCGGTAAAGAAATAACGATAGTCTAATTGGAGCATAAAGGGAGAAATGCTACTAATGTAAAGGACAAGGTGTAAGTCATCAAATTTTTCCTTTGAAATAAAAGAATAAAACTCTCTCTGGGATAGGGCAAACTGCAAAATTACCTGCAAATCATTTGCAGGAAATATTGATATCTAAAATCTTTTTCTGATGAAAATAAGTAGTTTTCCAGATCTTTTCTGTTTCAGTGTCTCCAGAGTTTTCTCATCATTGAAATATCTTGACAGATGACTGAGACATATACAGGTATATAATATAGTAAAGCTTCATTGGAACGTATCCAATTAGCAACCATAGCTTCTCAGCAAAGAAATTCTTCCTTCTTAAACAAAATTGGATCCTTTCCAATAATTTGTTATCGGGACCGTAGATGTAAAATTTAGGGGTAAAAACAATATGCCGTCAAGACTTAGTAGTACTAATATCCACTCAAGGCCTCAACATATATGATTTAATGGTGACTAAATAACGTTAAAAAACAAAATAATAATTACCCGTATGCATCTGTATACAAGTTACAAAAGCATACCTTTCTATTGTGCAACTTCTTCCCCACAATAAGCTCTTCTGGTTTCCTCCGCTTTCTCTGAAATGATTTCAGTAATTATCACCATCATCATCATCATCATCATTACTATTTTGAAGCACGGTCACGCTTTATTTTCATAAATACAGAAACACTAAAAATAACAATAATAACAGCCTCACCCCAAAAGAAAATAGTAGTAGTAGTAATAACAATAATAATAATAATAATTGAAAAGGGAAAAATATCAAAACGTCTGTCGTTCCAAAGCACTAAGGAAAAATTTCTAAAAGTTTCCATGTCACACCAAATATAACAGTTTGGAAAATCACATTATTATCCCTTTTGTTCATTTGAAACACCACTTTTGCCTCCCTAATTTTACAAAAATAAAAAGTATTCCCTATGTTATTGAAACAATACGAAAGTTACTCCTTTGCGGGTTAACTTTTTCAAAATAGAAAGACTACCCATACTAATCTATATTTTCTACACTAATTACTTGAAAATAATATTTCCGAAATATAAATCAAATAAAACAAGATATACTTTGGCAAGGGCTTGGGGAAGAGGTTTAATGGGGATGCAGCGCTTGCAACAGAGGGCTTGCCGGCAGCTTCTTCGGTGGAGGAAAACGGGCGTGGCCATGGATGAGCAGGTCTGATTTGGGTAGTTATTTTGTGAATGAAATATATCTTTCTAAAAATTTGCAGAATTTTATTTTAAAATTTACTTTGTTTACATTTTTTATTATAGTGTTCAATATAAGATCTAATATACATTAATAAGGACATTCTTTTGGTAGTTAAAAAAATTTGACCGATCACAGGATTACTTTTGTACTGTTTTAAAAAAATTGGGAATACTTTTATATTTATGTAATAAGAGGGATAAAATTTGTATTCCAATGGAACATTTGGGTTAATTATGGGATTTTTTTAAATGAAATTAATTACCAAAAATATATATAATTTTCCTAAGCACTTGATACCAACCCAAAAGCAAAGCCTTTTTACCAAAGTTTCTAACATTACCATCACACAACCAACCATAAAGGAAATATAAACAAGCACAACCATATGGGCAATGTAAAACATTGAGAGGGCATTTGGATCGCCAATTCGAACTGGAAACACCGTAGTAATTCAAATTTTTTCAGAGAAAACACTGCAGTAAAAGCAATTCGAACCGTAATTTTTTTCAGTTTGAACGAAGTTATCAATGCCCCATAATTTAGAAAAAGTTGTGTTCATGGTCAAACTTCCTCTCCGATGGACTAGGGAAAAAATAGAATAAATTGTACTGTTGCACCCCAAACTATTCGCTTTTTGCATAATGCATGCCGAGCTTTCAATCTTGGCCAAAAAAAACTTTGAATTTGAAATTACTGGCAATTCAGGTCCAGTAGCTACTTTTAATTTATGTTCAACACTCTTTTCCACATCGTAAGTTTCAAATATTTTCTTAAAATGATGAGATGTATCCTTAAAAAACTCTCATGTGAATCTTGTGACCAAAATTGTCCATGCCTTTTAATGCTCATTAGATGTTGGACCTTAATTGTCAATGATTTCAAAATTTAGGGTCCATTGAGGAGTCGTTTGGTATTGTTTTCAAAATATGTGAAAATGTTTTTGTTTTGAAAAATGGGAATTTTTTAGGAATTGTGCTAAGAGTGTATTTAAAATTTTGCCTCGAAAAACGTGCAAAAACATTTCCAAAAATTCTGAGAACAAAAACAAACGGGGGCCTGAAAGTTCAGGTGTGTTATGAAAAAAATGAATAGTTTGGGATGCAACAATGCAATTTATTCAAGAAAAAAGAGAGAGAGAGAGAGATGAAGTTTCCTAGGGACTCTACCATGCCAAATAGCATGCCCTCAAAATCCAATTCCATTGACTGTTGGAGTTCTATAGAAGGTATTCATTTCAAAAGAACCTTTCCTCAAACCAAACCCTTCTAAAGCATTGGCCTCTATCTCGATTAACTGATTGTTGATGCAGAAATTATAGAAAGGTTTCCATACCACGACTTCCAAATGTTGAAAAGCTAAATTGAATTGAAGATATCAATGAACTACCCTGCTGGACTAATTTAAGAAATGTATCATGTAATGTGCACTGTTCATTAAATTCTAAAGCCTTAAATTTTTCATGGTAGCTCATCACCAATGACCATGTTCAAACCAGTAAAAAATAAAACAAACCCTCATATTTTGCCTGTCATCCACCTTAGAACTATGTACAATGTAATAAAAATACAAAGAATATGGGTCGCGGGTAAAAGAACCACAAAATGTTCACCACTTAATTTATCTCGAAGGCTGGCTTTGCAAAGAACTATGACAATCAAGGGGAAGGGACCGATAATGTTAACATGCGCCAGTTCCAGAAAAAGAGGAAAAAATAGAGAAAGAACGTATATGTTTTGGAATCCAGATTGTGGACATGCAAACACAACTAGAATAAGAATTTTGTGCGAAAGAAAAAATTTAGTTCTTCCAAGGATCAAGAGCAGAGAGAGTTTTCACATGCATCTTATAAAAACAAATTTGATAACTTCAAAATAGAGTACCTTTACATGTCAAATCTCGAAACATTAGAGGCAGCTTCCATAGAAAGATGATCTTACCTATGGAATATCCTTCCATCTGCTAAGTATCTAAGTTACTCTATAGCAGTGCCCCTTTTACACCTTATTAGCTTCAATCTTGAGTTAAAAAGAAAAAGAATGCTCCAAGGAACCTAAATCCTATGAGAGAAATATGAAGTACATTATATCATCCAAGATATGATCAGATTCGACAGATTTAGTTGCCCCTTCCAGAATTTCTTATTCTTTATAGCTCCCCCCTTTCAAAAAGAATTTCAAATGATGAGTTTGTTTACACCATACAAAAGAGGGAAAGGTTGGATCAGCTAGTATTGAGATTTGTTCTTAAAAGAAACCTTAAAACTTTTCCACCTTAAATCAAGTATAGAAACCATCAATTAATCTGTCTTATAGACCAACCAGTAGTAGATATCACACACACAGATACCATGAAAAGGGATGCACCCTGACCATTAGAGGAAATCAATTAGAAATTCCACACTATAGATAGATACAATGGCTCCCAACCATAATAAATGAAACCACTAGACTGCAAGCATCACAATTTAGCAACCCAGAAAAGGCCAATTGACACAAAGCATCTGGTACATGATTTAGATGTTTGATGTATTTAGAGCAAGTAAAAGAACATTAGTAAAAAGGAGTCGAGACCTTACCATCATCCACCTACACCTCAAAGCAACATCACGTACAGTTTTGTCACGCAACAAGGCAGCAATCTTGATGTACCTCATTATGCTTGGTTCATTACCATATCTACAGAATACAGAGCAAAACAAGCATATGAATAGAACACAAAACAATCAAAATGTACCATGTTAAGAAAAAATAAGCAATATATAATAGACAACCAGTTACAGTATAAATAGTATATTGAACACAATTCTACTTTTTTTTTTTAAGTGAAAAGCTAGATTCTTCCAAATATGGAGAACAGTAACTAGGCAGAGGGAGAGAGTAAACACTGCAGCAAAACTATATAAATACAAGAAACTAAGAAGCTCGCAAAAAAATGGGAAGGTATGAGAGGCAGCCTGACATTAGAAGTTGGAACTGAAGCCTTAAAAAAATCACTTCATTTCTTGAATTTCTTAAAAAAACACCAATTATCCACAATTGAGGACGATTGAATGTAAACTAGTAAATTGAAGTCCATACATGGGAAGCTCATTATTATTATTATTATTATTATTATTATTATTATTATTATTATTATTATTATTATTATTATTTCTGTAAACACCATGTCCATTGTGGTGATTTTTTCAATAGTGACAATTATTGGATTTGAAAATCTCTTATCCGTCAGAATCATTTAGCTATTTTATTAGATTTTGAATTTATCTTATTTTTACAGTCTTTTATTATAAAATTTATCATTACCCATCAACTTTTCGTACATGATATCACAATTATAACAATGATACTCTAGCACAGCTGAGCAGCAAGAATGAGGTAATAACAAACGAGCAATTGTACAAACTATAGTTCTTGACAAGAAATATGCAAAATTGTTGTAAACTCTAAATAAGCTAATGAATTATTTAAAAAAAAAAAAAAAAAAAAGAAGACAAAGAACGCGTTTCTGAATGACCTACTCGACAAGACCTCTCTCCAATTTGCACTGTTCTTCGACGGACCACTCAACAGCCAAGCCCACATCATGCTTCAGCCCCGGAACTGAATCAAGAATAAGAGAACCACCACCACCAGCAGATGAATTCCCAATGACCGGATTGTTTTTAATGACTGCCGAATTACTACTACTACTATTATTCCCAGAGAACATCATGGCAGTATTACTATTCATCCCAAAGTAATTCCCCATCGGAAGAATCTCCGACGTGCTGTTTATGGCGCCAGACTGGAACGAAATCGCGTGCCGATTCAAAGTGGAGCTAAACGTTTCATCGCAGTGAAACCCTGTGTTAGACTCAGTCGCCATTTTTCTTTCTTTTTTTTTTTTCCCCAAACCAAATTTCCCTAACAAACCATAACCTAACCAAAAACAATTCAAAAAATGAAAACCTCAATCAATCAATCTACTTCTCTGAGCTCCAAAAATAAAAACCTCAGTTCACAAGAACCGTAGATTCCACGGCTCCAAACAACAACACACCACCAGAAAATCACAACGTCACTCCCAGAATTCCCCCCCCCAAAAAAAAAAAGATTCGCAGAACTTCTAAGCTCCCAAAAATCCTGCAAAAATTTCCCCAAAATCTTCAAGCTTCAAGTCCCATTTAATCCTCGTCCGAACCACCTCCATCACGCAAAAAAAACCAAGAAGAAGCTCCAAATGGCGGAGAAAAGCAAACCCTAAACGCACCAAAAACGATTTGTTTTTAACAGAAAGGAAAAAAAAAAGCGCTGAAACAGAGAGCCTCCTCCCCTTTTTCTCTCTGTGTACTTAACTTTCCGACGAAGCCCTAATTGGCTGCGTCTTTGAAATCTTTTTTTTTATTATTTTTTATTTTTTTCGGTGTCAAGCTCAGTCAGATGTCTATGGACTCAAGTGGTGCAGACACTGTTTTGTTTATTCACTCACTATCACTCTTTTTTTAATATATTTCTCTCTCACACCAAAAAAGAGGAGAGAAACAAACACGTAGCTTAGGGCTGAGTTGAGAGCTCCACCAATGGGGAAGCAGGGAAAAGGGAAATGAGAAAAAGTGAAGAGGAGGGTTTTTTTTAATCATAATAAATAAATGGAATAATTGATGGTTATCGTAGATCTTGGACTTCAGCGACAATGCGAATCCCCATAAGCATTTGGTGCCAATTATCGTGTATTCTCCACCTTTCCTTTTGGCGTTGCTTTTCCTTTTTCTTTTTTTTTTTTCTTTTAAGGGGTTTTATTCTCGGCTCTAACCTTTTCCTTATTTTTTATAGTTATATTATTTTAATTAAGAATATTTATAAATTCTTATTCGTACTCAGCTTGTAGCCTCACCGGAAGGCAAGGAGAAGAAAACATAGGAACAACAATCTGTGTATGTGTATGCGGGGTTGCTCGTGGCTGAAAAGTCGAATAGCGTCGAAGATTTCTTCTTGAAGAAGAAAATTGACCGAGTGGACTACTTATTGAGGCAAATTGTGTTTAGGAGGATGTTTCGGCAAACATAAAATTTTTTAGTTTAAAATATTATAATATGTAAAAATTTTATACTGTAATAACTTTTTGTTTTTTATTGTAATATATGAAAGTTTTATACTATTCTCTAACCAAAAAGCTAGTTTTAATCATGTTTGTCAAACACCCTATATGTTGGTCCATAATAACTAGGTGTGTTTGCGGACTTTTGAGTAGTTTTTCCTCCAAACTACCAACCAAACCAAAAATAAATTTCATTTTTGGACAGTTTAGATGCTATCAAACCAAACAAAATTGCTATGAGTCTTTTTGGAATGACTTATTTTAAGCTGTTTATAGCTTAATCTATCTAAAAGTTGCTTATGAGCCCGTTTGAATGATACAATTAAATTTTAAACTTGAATTAAAGCTTTTCCACTAGTGTCGATAAACCTCTTCTTCGACTAATATTCTTAATCAACGTCATGGTGAATTGGACAACCGGCAGAGAGAGATGACATGATAATGACGGCATAGCTACTAAACTGGCAGCGATGTAGAGAGAAAACATTGGTCGTTGGAAGGGGGAGTCCAAGGTTTCATTCCATGAGTTAGTTTCAGTTGTACAAGTTGGTTCTTTAATTTGATTTTTTTTATGCTGATGATGAATGATTAGGAGAAGTATAATAACAAGGTGTGGAAAGTTACATCTTATATGGGAAGATCTTCTTAAAATGGCCAATGAAAAGATAATAATAAATAATAAAAATCACTATATAAAAAAAATATTTTAAAAATAAAAATTACATAATAAGGCAGTTTCGTCGGTGGTTTGAAGAGCAGTTTATGGGGGCGATTTAGGTGGGCAGTTTGGAAGTTCATGTAAGCATCTCATATGCACAAAACAATATCAAATACAACCTATAATGGAAGAATAAAGAATCGTAATACCTCCAGCCATTGTCGTTTGTCAAAGCTTTTCTGAACCAAAACCGAGAGCTGTGTACCACGGGTTTGAGAGCTTCTAATGCCTCGTTTACTTGCTAGAAAACAATATGTAGTGGTATTTAAAAAAAATCAAACCAAAGTCTTTTTCAAATAACAGGTTTGACATACTAAGTACATAAATTAAAAAAAGATCTTACGTACCTCTTTTATATACCAAAGTCTACAGCAAATTCAAAAGAGCATCAACCAGCTGATCTTCTTTGCTATTATCTATCAACAATTGGAGTTTAGGTGTCGCATGTCGTACAGTTTTCCTTTGATGAATCTTCTTCCAACCACTTGAAAAAACCAAAAGCTAAGGTTCTAGATATTGAACAATAGCTCTTTGGAAGTTTTAAAGTTTTTCTCACACAAGTACTCACTCTATGCTTCTCACATGATCTAAATAACAATGAAAAATAGCTCCCTTTTATAGTGGTCGGATCTGAAGATAAACCTTATCAATTAGGCTTTAAAATTTGAGTTTGGATCAACTTTTAATAAAAAAATTTGTCAAAAACATGTAATCTAATTATTGCATGTTCAACATGCTGATTTGGGAGATCAGCCTATCAAACCAGCTCCATCAGCCTGCTGAACTAACTACATCGACCTACCAAACTATCTACATCAGCCTGCCAATTAAGCGATAATCTAGAATCTTTAGAATATATTATTTTCACACATGAATCTTAGACAGTGCTTTAGTTTTAATTTAAATAACTTAATAGAGAAGTTATTTGATTAAAACAGTCATATACTAATAATTCCGTATCAAATGAAATATTATCCAAATAATTTAACATGTTTATCTTAAACTATTTCGCAAAATTAATTCAACTGATTAACTAACATGAATTGTTACATATTGATCTTGAATTAATTCAACATATCTTGAATTAATCCCCTCTAATCGAATTTCAGCCAATCTAATAATTAACATAAGTCACCAATATGTAGGAAAAATATACCTTATCGTTACAAAATTTATTATGAGCTAGTAAAGAGGACCTGATAGATATATATAGATCAAGCTCCTATAATTATAAAATAATATATCCCAAATATATATTTTATAATTATCAACTCTAACACTACTCCACTAAAAGCTTAAAACTATACTTTCAAACTATATAAAATTATAAAGCTCCAATAAGCTCATCGTCCATGATATATCATAATGTGTAACATCCTTTTAGGATATTCATAATTAACTTAAGGATAAATTCCGTTTTACCTTCCCGATTATTTTTATCTTATGTTCTATTATCTCACCATTGGAATACTTACTATTCATAAATAGTATACCATTTGGTTACACATATGTATCTAAATGGTTAAGCGCCCCAGTCTTCCAATTACAAGATAATGCCTACAAAATAATATCATGAACTCTACAAAAGAGTAATGGATTCCATGTCTATGAATAACGAGTCTACGTCATTCAAAAGTTATGCCTCTAGTGTACTGATATGCATACCATCATCAAATTTAGATGTCACCTTTTGATACATAAAAAGACACAAAGTCAAGAATACGGGCCCATTATTCATTTCAAGATTAAGACATAACACATATGATTATCTAAAGTGAATTGATTTAAACAAACGGAATTATTAATCAAATCAATCCAACTTTTTGTGTAGATCCAATATATTACCACCTATAAAAATAGACCAATGTTTCTACTTGTAAAGTCTTACTTCAATAACCAAGACAAGTCATCTCCCAATAGGAATATAGATATCATAACAATCTTAACATGAACAAAATATCCAACTTTTTTCCCTTGATTTAGACTATCACCTTTAAGATTCATGTCATTTGCATAATCTGCCATCATATGCGAGATCTTAAAGGTTTAGACTAACAGTCTCGGACTTTTGTTTGCTTATCATACATTTAATAGAAATGAACATAAAGAGGACAACATTTGGTATATAAATAATAAATAAACTCTTTATTGATTAAATGTCTCTAAAACTTATTGCATCACTTAATCCTTAGGGCACCTAGTCTAACAATCTCCCACTTGACCTAAGTTAGTAAATATGACATGTCTCGCATCCCCATAGCCTCTACATGCTTCTCAAAAACCCTCGTTGTCAGTGTTTTCGTGAAAGGATTAGTTACATTGTCCTCGAACGCAATCTTGTATACTGCAACATATCCACCCTTAATGAAGTCCTTTATCATATGATACTTTCGATGTATATGTTTACTTTTCTTGTGAAATCTTGATTTTTTAGCATTAGTTATCGCTGCAGTGTTATCACAATATAGCAACATCGTCTTATCCATATCAGGAACTACCTTAAGATTCCCAAGGAACTTACGGAGCCACACAGGTTCTTTTAAAGCTTCACTAGCTACCACATACTCAGCTTCCATCATTGAATTTGAAGTGCAATCTTGCTTGACACTTCTCTAAACAAAGGCGCCTCCACCCAAAGTAAACACTGAAACTAAAGTCGATCTTCTTAAATCCAAATAGGACTAAAAATCTGAATTAGTGTATACAAGAGGTGTAGATCCTCACCAGAATGTACTAGCATATAACCTCTAGTCCTTGTCAAGTACTTGAAAATATGCTTAACCCAACCCAATGATTTAGTCCTAGATCTAGCTGAAATCGACTTACTATCTCAACCGCACAATAAATGTTCAGTCTTGTGCAAAGCATCGCATACATGAGACTACCCACTATCAAAACATAAAACATCTTCTTCATATATTCTCTTTCTTCATCATACTTTGGAGAGTCTTACTTAAAAAGAGTAATTCCATACCTAAATGGTTGCCCACCTTTCTTGGAATTCTATATTGCATACTTTTCGAGAATTTTATCTATATATACAGTTTGGTATAAAGCTATCATTTTATTCTTTCTATCCCAAAAGATTTGAATACCCAGAACATAATTAACTTCACCTAAGTCCTTCATGTTAAACTGCCTAGTCAACCATAATTTGATTAATGATAATGCCCTAATGTCATTGCCAATATGCAGAATGTCATCTATATAGAGCAATAGAAAGACTACCTTTCCATCCTTAATGTGTTTGTAAACACATGGTTCATCCACGTTTTGCTCGAACCCATAAGTCTTAATCACCTGACCAAATCTTATGTTCCAAGAACGAGAAGCTTGCTTAAGTCTATAAATAGACTTTAACAACTTACAGACCTTACCCTCTTGACCTTTAGCTTTAAACATTCAAAAAGGTCATCTTGATATTCATTTGCCAAATCTCATAGTCGAGAGCGACAGGTATAGACAAAAGAATGCGGATGGACTTAAATATTGCTATAAGCGAAAAGGTTTTCTCGTAATCGATTCCTTCATTTTGCGTGTATCCCTTTGCTACCAGTCTGGCCTTATAAGTTTCGACTTGACCATCTGCTCCTCTCTTGCTCTATAGAACTACTTAAACCCTATGGGTTTTACCCCTTCGAGAAGATCCACAAGCTTTCAGACTTGATTAGTCTCCTTAGACTTCATCTTAGTGTTCATAACTTCTGTCTAAAGCTTTAAATCAATATCCTCCACAGCCTCTATGTAAGTGTAAGGATCCTGGTTCAGCCAAGTAGGCTTCACCATTAAACATATACCTTTTAGGTTGATGCTCGATCCTCCTACTACACCAAAGCTCCCGAGGTTGTTGTTCGGTTGGTTTTTTTACATTGATTGAATTGGTTTCAACCGGAACCCCCAGAGTGATTGAATCACTCGCTAACTCCTGAAGTACCATTTTACTATGAGGTTTAAAGTCATTCATGTAAGTTTTCTCAAGGAAAGTCACATTTATTGAAACCACAACTGTATTTTCTTTTGGGTTATAGAAATAACCCCTTTTGTCCCTTTTGGCTATCCTACAAATATACAAACTTTCGAATATGCTTCCAACTTGTTTGCTTCCTTGTACAAGACATGAGTCAGACATCTCCATATACAAATATGGTTTAAGGATGCTTTCCTACCTGTCCACAACTCGTGAGGAGTTTTAGGAACCGATTTTGAAGGCACATTGTTCAAAAGATAACATACGGTTTGTACCCCAAAAGGATAGAGGCAACATTGAATGACTCATCATAGACCTAACCAGGTCCAACAAAGTCTTATTCTTTCTCTCAGCCATCCCATTCTACTGCGGAGTGCTTGGCGTAGTTAAATGGGACAAAATCCTATTCTCTGATAAGTGTCCTATGAACTCATTAGAGAGGTATTCTTACCTCGATCAAATTGAAATGCCTTTATGAGTTTACCTAATTGTTTCTCTATTTAAGCTCAAAACTCCTTGAACTTGTCAAAGGTTTCGCTCTTATGATGCATTAGGTAAACATACCCATATTTTGAGTAACATTAATGAAGTGACAATGTACTCATACCCTCCCCGTGCCTTGATGTTTATGGGACTACAACATTACATGCACAAGTTCTAGAACCACTTCAACATGATTGCCCTTAGACCCGAATAGTCTTTTGGTCATTTTGCCCTCCAAACAAGATTCACAATGTGGTATAGATTTCACCTCTAAGTGACTTAAAAGGCCATCCCTTACCAACCTTTGGATCCTATTCAGGCTAATATAACTTAATCGCAAGTGCCAAAGATAGGACTTATTAAAGTGAGAAGTTTTAAGTCTTTTAGAGTAATCATTAATCTCAGTGTTCAACAATGAGTCCATCTTAGACTTGATGAAATATAGGTTGTTTTGCATCCATTCATTACAAACAAAAGATTTATTTTTATGAATCACATTTTTATTATTAAAAGAAACTACATAAGAGATTTTAAATAAACAAGTGATAGAAATTAAATTCCTTTTGAGTTTAGGAACATAAAAACAATCTCTCAAAACTAAAGTCCTTTAACTATAAAAGTGAAGATAAACGTCTCCCACTACTTTTGCCAACACTAAGGATCCATCACCCATCCTTAACGTGAAGTGCTCATACAGTAGACTTCTTGTTTCCTTGAACCCCTATATAAAAACACAAACATGAGTAGTTGCTTTAAAATCTATGATCCAAGTGTCATTTGATTCCTTAACTAAACAAGTTTCAATAACTAGAAGTTCGCACTTACCTCCTCAAGATAAGAAGTCCTTGCAACTTAATGTGTCCAACCTTCTCATAGAAAGAGCACTTCAGCTTCTTTGGGTTCCTCTTTTTCTTCTTCTTGTCCTTACCTTTTGCCAGGATTGAAGATTTCCCATTCCTATCCCTCTACTTCTTTTCATTCTTAGAGTTACGATTGGAACCAGATATAGCTGCTAAGTTTGCCTCCCCACTAGCAAGAACTTCCCTAATTAGATTCTCAAACTCCTATAGCTACTTCATCAACTAAGTCAAGGTAACATCCTGTCTATTGCTCAAGTTATATTAAGTTCTAAATGAAATAAATTCCTTTAGAGAGTCTCAAAGATAATAGCCATTTGTGATTCAACATCTATGTTGGTTCCATTGGTTTAAGCCCCAGCAAGGTAACCCATGACCAACATCTTATGCTCCTTCACAAGAGTCCCTAGTCTTTGTTTGTAGTTAAGGAGCTTCCAAAGCGCCCCTTGCCGTTTCATTAAGGTTTAGCATTCAACTATGTCTTATAGATTATCCAAGATCTGCCTACAGTCTCATAATTCTTATGTTGAGCCTACAACACATTATTTATGCTAGCCATAACGTAACAGCGAGCCTAATCTTTAGTATCCTTCCAACGATCATGCTCTTGGATTTACTCATTAGTGGATTCTTGAGTAGGTTCAGGAGGATATGGTGTTATCAGTACAAATTTTAGTTTTTGAAAGACAAGGACGATATTCACGTTATATTTTCAATCATTATAATTCTTGCCAGTTAGTGTATTTTTATCGAGTATTAATGATAAAGTGTTTTAGATATTTTGATCTATAATAAAGATTTATATACCAAATATAAGCAAACATTCCACAACCGTTTAATAAGATAACACAAACAAAGTAAGCATATAATGTGTTTATGTATCAAAACCTTGAAAATTGCAATGATAATCCCCAACTCAGAATTCAACAAGCTGCTTAGGAGAGACTTGCCAAATTCAATTAAGAACACGAATCTCCTCTGATTAATTTATGCCATCCAAGACCTGTCTGATCTAGCATATACTAATAATCGTTTTCTGTGGCTATTAATTTTATTAACATAGCTACTAAGGGATGTTGATAATAAAATTAATCTTGAATATATAACCATCGTTTCAACTCCTTTATTCATGGTTTATAATCGCCACCTTGAGGTGACCAACGATAAACTATGCTATAGCAATTTGTCCGTTCAAAAACCACCTTCCTTGGGGTCGGGACCACCATGTGTTACCTATGGACCAACAATGGAGGCTTTAGGTCCTCTTTTCAAAAACCTTCTCCCACTTAATATTTTGAAACTCAAGGTTTTATATTGACATGCATGAATAATTTTTAATGAGTAGCACTCCCTATTCTACATGGTATGTTATCAGTATATATGGTAAAACATATTATAATGCGGACAAGCAAAGCAACATGTAAAGCTACAAGCAATATAATAAATAGCCGTAATATCATGGTTCCATTTTAGAGAAAAAAAATAAAGATTACAAATGATCAATCGAAATGTATCGTCGATTTTTCATCTTATATCTTCTTGTTGTATTCTTCTTCATATGGCATCCGTCTTCAATTCTTTAATATCATATAGATCAAAAATTTATTTTTCTAGTTATCTTAAAATTTTATGTTTCTCAAAATTGTCTAAAAAAATAAATTGCACTAAAATATGTACTGTTTAAAAAAAAAAAGATTCTACCTGCTGCCGGCTTGCCGATCTGAAAGTTCGGCCTACTAGTCTGTGAACATTGGCCTATCGATTCTAGGTGATCAGCCAGCCGATTGACGCTAAACTATCGTTTTTCTAGAAATTTGTAAAAAATTATTTTAAGTAGTTTTTAATTTTATTTTTCAACAATTCAAAAACATAAAAACTTTATAAACACAGAAAAACATATAGAACTCCAATCAACTCCGTTTTCTAGATTCGTCTTCACTTCAAATAATTATTTTAATACAAATTTTATAAATCAAATTCAAAATAATAAATCCTAGACGGTGATGATAGACCGCCATCAAATTATATAAAAAAACTTAAATACACATTCTAACCTTTAAGGAAGAATAATCGATAAAATTAATTCATTGAAATAATAAATAGAAATTTAATTAATTATAATTAATTAATAAACATTCACCACATAATCTCATGACAACATTTAATTATATGAAGCCTTAGAGTGCCAACTCTCTAAAAAATTAAATTCAAGTAAATGAGAGATTAAGATCACATAATTTATGTACATATCATGATTACAAACTCGTAAAGTCAACGTAAAACTTGTCTCTAATGCCGATTGTTGGAAAACAATATGCAGTGAAATTTTAAAAAAATTAAATCAAAGTCTTTTTCAAATTACAAGTTTGACATGCTAAGTACATAAATTAATAATAGATCTTACATGCCTCTTTTATATACCGAAGTCTGTAGCAAACCGAGAAGAGAAGAATATTCCAAAAGAGCCTCAACGAATTGGTTTTTTTTTTTATTCTTTATCCACGATCGAGATACGGGTGGTCATTCGTCGTATAGTCTTCCTCCATGACTCTTCTTCTAACCACTTGAGAAAAACAAGAGCTAAGGTTCCAAATATTAAACAATAGCTCTTTGGAAGTTTTAGAGTTTCTCTCACAAGAGTACTCACTCTATGCCTCTCAAATGATCTAAATAATAATGAAAAATAGCTCCCCTTTTATAGTGGTCAAATCTAGGATTAAACCTTATTATATTAGGCTTCAACATTCGAGTTTGGATCAACTTTTGATAAAAAAGCATAATCTGATTAATGCATGTTTGGCATACCGATATGGGAGATCGGCCTACTAAACCAGCTCCATCAGCCTATTAAACTAACTGCACGACCTGTCGAACTATCTACGCCAGCCTACCAATTGAGCGATAATCTGGAGTCCTTAGAATATCTTTTTTTCACATGAGAATCTTAGATAGAGCCTTAGTTTTAATTCAAATAACTCAATAGAGAATTTATCTAATTAAAACTATCATATACAGATAATCTCAAGTCAAATAAAATATTATCCAAATAATTTAGCATGTTTATCATGAATTAATTCACAAAATTAATTTAACCGATAAACTAACATTAATTATTAAATCCACTATAATCGAATTTCAACTAATCTAATAATTAACACAAGTGACCAATATGTAGGAAAAACATGCCGTGTCATTACAGGATTTATTATAAGCTAGCAAAGGGGGCTCAATTGATATATATAGATCAAGTTCCTATAATTATAAAATAACAGATCCCATGTATATATTTTATAATTATCACCACTAACACTACTGCACTAAAAGCTTGTAGCTGTACTCTCAAACTATATAAAATTACAAAACTCCAATAAGCTCATTATCCATGACTTATCATATTGTGTAACATCACCATAAGATATTTATAATCTGCTTAAGGATAAATTTTGTTTCATCTTTCTGATTATTTTTATCGTATGTTCCATTATTATATCGTTGGAATACTTACAATTCATAAATAATGTATCATTTGGTTACACCTATGTATCTGAATGGTTGAGCACTCTAGTCTTTCAATTATAGGATAATGCATGTAAGAGAGTATCATTAACTTTACGAAAGAGATATGGATTTCATATCTATGAATAACGAGTCTACGTCATTCAAAAATCATGTCTCTTACATTCTATTATGCATACCATCTTCAAATCATGATGTCACCCTTTGGTACACAAAAGACACAAGTCAAGAATACGGGCCTATTATTCATTTCAAGATTAATATATAACACATATGATTATCTAAAGTGAATTGATTTAAACAAATAGAATTATTAATCAAATCAATTCAACTTTTGTCCTGATTTAATATATTGTCACCTATGACAATATGGCAATGTTTTTACTTGTGGAGTCCCACTCCGATAACCAAGATAAGTCATCTCCTGTTAGGGATATAGACATCATAATAATCTTAACATGAACAAAGCACCTAACTTTATTCCCTCGATTGACGGATCTTATCATTTAGACTAAGATTTATGTCTTAGGCATAATCTATCCATCATATGCACAATCTTAAATATTTAGACTGACGGTCTAAGACTTTTGTTTGCTTATCACATATTCAATAGAAATGAATATAAAGAGAACAATATTTCGTATATGAATAATAAATAAACTCTTTATTGATTAAATGTCTCCAATAACTTATTACATCATTTAATCTTTAGAGCACCTAGTCTAACACCTTCTCAGTATGATGGTGTGGTTTGAGATAATGACATTAGGGACCCAAAGTTTATGTCTTTATATTGCTCAACCATCGTTGAGTAGTTTCCCAAAACAATTCTGATGAATATGGAATTGCAGACTATATTCGGAAGTTTCCTATTTGTGAAAAATCTTAATGGAAGTTCCAAATATTGTAAAATCTTCATTAATGGGATATATATTGGCCACACACAGTTTTTCCTATTTTGGAATCGAAAATTTCAACATTTTTCCACTTGGCCCATATATACTATTATTTGTCATAGTAAGAAACAAATACATGAATCACAGCGATGGTTCTTTTAGAAGGAGTATTATCTTCTATGTGTCATAATGTATTTTGTATCTTAAATCTAATCCATAAACTTAATAAATAAACTTATTTTATCCTAAGTCTAAACTTAAAATGATATTTCTCTAACAAGAATAAATTAATGTGTATAAAATAAATATGAAAAAACATCACAATTGGAATAAAGATTCATTAAAAATAGCATTGTCTCATATAATGAAATCAAACTATGAGACCAACACTACAAGAAATTATTGATTATACGACCTTTATTTCACGACTATTTCCTAAAAACCATCGTGGTAAGGTAAAAAATACATGGCAAGTTATGTCCGTGAAAACGAAGACCGTCGTGGTATGGGGAGAAGATACCACGACGGTTTTCTCAAAAAACCGTCGTGGAATACGAGAGATACCACGGCAGTTTCTCGAGAAAACCATCGTGGTATATTTAGATACCACAACGGTTTTCTCGAGAAACCGTCGTGGTATCTTCATATACCACTATGGTTTTCTCCAAAAACCATCGTGGCATATTTGAGATACCACGACGGTCTTCTCGAGAAACTGTCGTGGTATCTTCCACGACGGTTTTTTCAAAAAACCATCGTGGTAAGTCACTTAAAACCCCCTTTCCAACCTCAGCATTCAAACACATTTCAAAAACACACTTTACAAATACAAACACAGACCCGTCTGAATCAGCCGTCGCCATCTCTCTCCGCCTCCACACTCCTTAATCTCAGCCCAAATTGTAAGTTTTTTTTGTAGAAAGTGAGAAATAGTTGTTGATTGTGATGTATAATTAATCTGAAATTAATAAATAGTTGTTGATTTTGTTGTTTATTCTGTGAAGTTTGTATTGTGGATCATGGGTATGATTTCTTCGTTTTATAATGAGTATGTGTAACTTGTTTTATGATGGGTGATGTTTTTTTTATGATTAATTAATATATGTAGGTGGGTATATATATAAATTATGAAATTAATTTTAATTGAATATTTGCCATTTATTATTTTGATTTAGGAATTGCAAAATGGATAGGAAATGGATGTGGGATTTTCGATTGTCTAAAGAGTATGTGAATGGTGTAGAAGAGTTCTTCGATTTTGCCAAAAGCCATGCAAATGGTGATAAAATTCGATGTCCTTATATTCAATATGGATACCATAGATTGCATCCAATTACAATTGTTAAAGGACATTTATTTTGAAATGGAATCATTAGTAGTTATCAAACGTGGCATTTTCATGGCGAGTCTAATTTCAATCCAACTTTACTAAATAAAAAAAGCAATCTATTGTGGAGGATAATATGGAGGATGAAGACAATATAGTTGACATGTTCAATGATTTAGAAGAACACTTTATGCACCGTCCAGATTTATTTGAGACAATGATGAATGATGCAAAAACACCAGTGTATGAGGGGTGTACCAATTTCACTAAATTGTCTGCTTTAGTTGGATTATGGAATTTGAAAGTGTTGGGTGGCTGGTCGAATTCTAGTTTCACAAAGCTGTTGGAATTTTTACGAAGGCTTTTACCAGAGGGTAATAAATTACCAACTAGTATGTATGAGGCTAAGAAGACTTTGAGCACATTAGGAATGGATTATGAGTAAATTCATGCATGTGAAAATGATTGTGTTCTCTAGAGGCATGAGTATGAGGATGAGAATTATTGTCCAGTTTATCAACAAGCAAGGTGGAAGAAAGGAAATGAGCTAAAAGACGGCAAGAATGAAATGCCAAAGAAAGTGTTATGGTACATTCCACAGGTAACACGTTTGAGGCGTTTATTCAGAAACCTAGAACATGCCAAGAATTTGACATGGCATCATGACAAACGAGTGGATGATGGTATGCTTAGACACTCGACAGATTCACCACAATGGAAGACTTTTGAAGCTGATCATCCCAACTTTAGTGTGGATCCAAGAAACATACATTTCGCTTTGTCGACGAATGGAATGAACCCACATGGTAACATGAGTAGTAGGCATAGCACTTGGCCCGTAATACTTGTTAACTATAATCTCCCTCCGAAGATGTGC
>CAMOHE010055565.1:0-28532 GCA_946598075.1 Artocarpus hirsutus
CCTAAGAGATATGGATTTCTCTTAATTGATAATAATGATGTGATGATTGTGGATCAAAATGAGCCCACATCCTACCAAGAGGCCATAAATAGCCCTGACTGTGATAAATGGCTAGAAACCATGAAGTCAGAGATGCAATCCATGTATGATAATCAAATATGGACTTTGATTGATCCACCTGATGGTTTAAAGACTATTGGGTGCAAATGGGTTTTCAAAAAGAAAACGGACATGGATGGCAATATACATACCTTTAAGGCAAGACTGGTTGCAAAAGATTTCAAGCAAACACATGGTATAGACTATGATGAAACTTTTTCACCAGTTGCTATGCTTAAATCCATTCAGATTCTCCTCGCCATAGCTACATACTATGATTATGAGATTTGGCAAATGGATGTCAAAACAGCGTTTCTTAATGGAAACCTACTTAAGGATGTGTATATGACACAACCCGAGGGTTTTATTAGTCCTGAGAATTCTGGAAAGGTTTGCAAGCTTCAAAGATCCATTTATGGATTGAAGCAAGCATCTCGGAGTTGGAATCTTCGTTTTGATGAAGCAATCAACGAGTTTGGTTTCATTAAAAATGAAGATGAGCCTTGTGTTTACAAGAAGGTTAGTGGGAGTGCAATAGTCTTTCTAGTGCTATATGTTAATGACATATTGCTCATTGGAAACGAGATCCCTACTCTACAAAATGTTAAATCATGGTTAGGGAATTGTTTTTCAATGAAAGACTTAGGTGAAGCTGCCTATATTCTAGGCATCAAGATCTATCGGGATAGATCTCAGAGGCTTATTGGCCTCAGTCAGAGTACATACATTGACAAGGTATTGAATAGGTTTAGTATGCAAGATTCCAAGAGGGGATTCTTGCCCATGTCACATGGAATTAGTCTCAGCAAGACTCAGTGTCCAATAACACAAGATGAGCGAGACCGTATGAATAAGATTCCATATGCTTCTGCAATTGGATCTATCATGTATGCAATGTTATGTACTCGACCTGATGTCTCATATGCCTTAAGCATGACCAGCAGATACCAATCAGATCTAGGTGAAAGTCACTGGATAGCAGTCAAGAATATCCTTGAGTATTTGAGAAGAACTAAGGATGCATTCTTACTGTATAGAGGAAAGGAAGATGAGCTTGTTGTAAGTGGTTACACAGATGCCAGCTTCCAATCCAACAAGGATGACTTTTGATCGTAATCAGGTTATGTGTTCTGTTTGAATGGAGGTGCAGTGAGCTGGAGAAGTTCAAAGCAAGATACCGTTGCTGATTCTACAACAGAATCTGAGTATATAGCCGCCTTAGAAGCAGCTAAGGAAGCAGTTTGGATCAAAAAGTTTATTACTGGATTGGGTGTTATTCCTAGTATATCAGATCCAGTAGACTTGTATTGTGATAATAATGGGGCCATAGCACAGGCTAAGGAACCTAGATCACATCAGCGATCCAAACACATACTCAGACGTTATCATCTCATCCGAGAAATCATTGAGAGAGGAGACGTGAAGATATGCAGAGTACCTACAAATGACAATGTTGCTGATCCACTCACTAAGCCTCTTCCACAGCCTAAGCATGAGAGTCATACTAGGTCAATGGGTATTAGATACAATATTGATTGGGCCTAGTGCAAGTGGGAGATTGTTAGTAATGTGCCCTAGGCCAATTATGTAATGACCACCTATTGACTTCATTACATTTGCATTTTATTAATAAAGAGGCATTTTCATTATTATTATTATTATTCTTTGAATAGTTAATTCTTCCTAAGGTCATCAAGTATGTGACTTTATAGTAAAACTCTTAGGTGAAAATTGAATTATATTCTTAATTATCCTTAGTCGATCATTATTATTGGGATAATAATGAATGAAGACTAGTATGAAGTTTGACTGATGATTATGTTTTACGAATCATGCGTATAAGATACTAAGTCAACTCATAGATACATATTTGAGAAATGATGTATTGGATCGACCCGCTATAAGAATACTGCATGGGTAATTGTCATAAGTGATTCTCATCACAATAGTATTATCCTAGTCCTCTGACCTGAAATCATCATGGTTTCCTACATGACAAGTTCTATATTTTGACACAATCTAATATTATCTTTAACAGGATAATGGAATAGATTGTCGTTGGATATAAAGTGAATCATGTGAGGAATGTGATTGATTAAGAAGGAATTTGTCCCTCATTTATCATGAGAAAGATATCTATGGGCCCCTCGATAAGTTAAACTGAAGTAAAATGTATGGCCATACTGAAATGAATTGATAAAGGTTATCAATATCAATCTACTTAAGATCAAGAAATAATATGATTAAATAGTATAAGGATGACATAAACCATGCCTTATGTTTAATCAAGGTATCTAGTGACAAAAAGGACTTTAATACTTATTGTGGATTAGGTTATGTCGGATTATTGACATTCGCATAACTTGGGTAATCATAATGTCTTGCTAGAAGCCGCTTATGATTTGTGGGCTAGAAATAGAATTATAAGTCCACTACCAATGTTATGTGAACTTACAGGGTCGCACACTTAGAACAAATCAAGAACGAATTTTTAGTTAACTGTGTCTAGGTTTAATGAACCTGATAATGTCCAGATTCGATGGACTAGATATGTCTACGTTCATTGAATCTGACATTATCTAGATTATCTGAATCATATTTGAATTACTGACATTATGTAGATTTTCTGAATCAGATTTGAATTACAGACATTATTTAGATTATCTAAGTCATATTCGAATTACAATTTACCCTATTGACAATCTGACTATCTCAAAGTCAACAAATATATATATATCTGATTTAGGGTTTTAGCCGAAAAAAGAAGAAAGAAGGTGTTCTATCATTCTAAAAGGGTGAAAAACATTAAACCCCTAAAATTAGAGAGAGTCTTTTAACGCAAAAGAGAGAGTGCTAGCACACCAATTCGTTTTTGAAAGAGTCTGTTCGTGTGGATACCTACAGAGGGCGTTGCTCTAAGTAACAACGTCTGAATCCGATCCCAATTACTAAAAGCTCGAGTTAGGGTGTCATCGGAGTGAACCCACTCTCTTCCTTCGAGAATCTTGCCTTTTTGTCATCCTGGTAAGATTCTGTGACTTTCTAATCATTCTAATCAAATTGCATGGATCCTGCGAGGGTTTTGTGGGAATTAATTTTTAATTTTTCGTTGTGTATTTGAATCACAAAATCCAACAAAACCCAACAGTGCTAACATGCTAAACACGCCTTAAAACGTTTAATTAAACAGGCCGTAAATGTGTTAACACGACACGACTCGACCCACCCATTTATAACACATTTAAACTTAAAAATAAAAATATTTGAAATATTTATAGTAGAGTAGTATTAATTAGATATTGTGTTTTTGTTAATTTTATTTATTGGCTTTTTAAAAAAAATTTAAATTTTTTTAAATTTTTTTTTAATTTTTAGTTAATTGGGTCATAAACGTGTCATATGCGTGTTGTTATCGTATCAACCCGTCACGGCACGTTTAATAATCGTGTTAATCGTGTCGTGCCATGTTATGCGTGCCATAAGCATGTCGTGTTTGTGTTTGCATTTCTGGCATGTTTATTATTCGTGTCGTGTTCGTGTTTGGGCTAAACGTGTCATGCTGTAAATGTGCTGACACAAACACGATTTTTGCCACTCCTACTCTCTGAGGTGGTCCTAGCACCACCATTGACTACCATTTTATGTGTTGGTCTCTTTGGGAAGAACATGTGCTAGGGTCGGATCGATATGACTCAAAGCTAAGTAATATCCCATTCAAAAGGCTACCACGTGGCCTCATTACAACCCTTAGATGAGGGTTTGCCCTTCACCTGAGATTGTGACGCATGTCTTCTACCACCCTAACACCACTATACGGTGCACCCAAGTCATAAGGTGGACCTGCCCTACACCCGGTCTATGTGAGGTACTATAAGTAGGAGCGTTAACTTTACCATCAAGGTAAGTGGACTCTTTCATACCTACCCTTAGTCTTTTTTTTGGCAGAACAAATATCTAACTTGAGCGTTAGAAAGCCCTTGGCTAGCACCATACTGGTGTCCCCCTTGACCTCCGAAACACTCCTTCTTCTTGTAGGTTTACCCCAAGAGGCCAGGAAGGACAAGATAGGTAGTTATACCACTATGCACAGTGGCATATGATGTTGATCAAGAACAAGGTATCAACATTTTGGCACTAAACGGAGGGTCTCACGCCCTAACAACATCTCCATAAATATGGCAACAAGAGGATAAACCCAAGATGACGCTCCCCCACAAAAGGGATTGGGGAACAACCAAAATCAGAATCTGGGCAGACTTCGCAGCAAACCGCGTTGCTTGATCTTAATCAAGGGAATAACCCAATGTGGGAGGGGCAACTCCAACCACCAGGACCTAATTCGAGAACTTACTATGGCAATATGTCTTCTCATGGAATAAATGGAAGAACAACGCGCACCACATCCGCCCCCGGTGCTCTTTCTACCAAGTAGGGAAAACCAGGTAGGTGGTTGAGTAGAGTCGAGGGACAGGTCCCATAGCAAAGGAGACTTCAAGCATATCAGAAACCAAGCATCGAAGAATGCCTCTCAAAGTAACCACATTGTCCACAGTGATCGGCTCAGCATATGAGGTGGCTGCGATCATTCCCCACAAGGCTTCCAAGGCTCAGTCTTTGACAAGCTTGGGAATCAAGGAGTTTTCCTCTCTAAAGACTAACCAAGAGCTCAAGATAATGACTAGGTAGAAGGTAGAGTCTTGTACCATGTTGAACTACTGGAGGATCCTAATAACCGACAGTTATGTGACCTATAGCGGCAAATTGACTAGATCAAGAACAGTCGACATGGGTCAACAAGATTGGCATGACTGACCCACCCTTCACCTAGGTGATTGCAAGGGCTTCTATTCCAAAAAAATTCAAGTTGCCTCAAATAAAAGCATATAACAGCACGATGGACATCGACAAGCATTAGAACTCTATAAAGGCATATGATGCTCCAGAACACCAGTGACACAACAATGTACAAGGCATTCTCATTAACACTAACCAGCTTTACTTGACAATAGTTCAGGCACATCAAGTCAGGTACAATGAACTCCTTTTGATAGCTCTACGAAGCATTTTCAATGGCCTTTACCCCATCAAGATCGAGGAAGAAAGAGGTTACATACCTCTATGCGATTAAAGACTACATAAACCACTTTACCCGAGCAACTTTAAAGGTGAGGCATATGGAGGATGAGACCTTAAGCACGCTTTCTGTGAAGGGTTGCATGACAAAGGCCTACTATGGTCAATCACTGTAGAATAACTAAGCAACTTCTCCTAGATGCTCGCTTACACCCAAAAGCAGTAGATGTTTCTGACTATACGAAGAGTCGCCAAGATGGAGAAGGAAGCAAAAAAGAAAAGAAGAATAAGAAGGATTTACATGATCTGGATAGAGCAGACTAGAACAAGAAGCCAAAAACCAATAAGTTGAAACTCCCAGCTAGAAGTTTCAAAATTGCTCGACTTTGGTCACCACTATAGACAAGTCTTAAACAAAGTGAGTAACCGTAACTTGTTGGTGGACCGGATGCCTCTAAAGGGAAACTAAGTAAAAAAAGGGTCAGAATAAGTATTATAACTTTCAAAGGGCCATCGGACACAATACCCGAGACTGTATTCAGTTGAAAGATCAAATCGAGAAACTCCTCCAAGACAAACACCTTAGGGAGTCCATGGAACGGGTTTTCACCCCCAAAAACAAGAGGAAGAGGAATGACCAGCCTGCTAGGGAAGGCCAACCGAGGGTATTAAACATTAACGGTATGAATGCCCCAGACCTACTCAGCATCATGCATACGATCTCTAGCGGGCTAGTTACTGGGGATACTACCAGTGGTTGGTAGGCCTCTGCCTAGGAAACCCGTCTAGTCAAAAGAGGAGACCTGATGAATATATCCTAGCACATCAACAAAATATCTAGGCAGGAAGACGTTGCTCTTACTTTTACCAAGGAGGAGGCAAATAGACTTATCCACCCACACAAGGACACCCTAGTATGTAAGCTTCAGATTGTAAAAAACATGGTCTGACAAATGCTGATAGACAATGACAACTTAGTAGACATCCTATTCAAATAGCCTTTTGACAATCTAAAGACAAGCAATGAGGTACTCGTCCCCGTGCAAACCCCCTTGTATGGTTTCTGGACAAAATGCACCCAAGCAGTGAGGAAGATTTGCTTACCTATCACCTTCGATGAAGACTATGCTCGGACCACTCAACTGGTCGAATTTCTAGTGGTGGATAAGCCGTCTCAACATGACATCATTATCAGGAGACCAACCATGAATGCTCTAAAAGCTGTGGTATCTACCTACTATCTGGCCATGAAGTTTCCCACTGAGAATAGAGTTTTTGTGGTAAGGTTGAAATAGAAGGACTTCAGGGATTGTTATGTTAAGCCGGTGAAAGAAGCAACAGCTCGATAAATGGACGCCTCAATTATCTACAAAAAAGATAAGATGGAATTCCCTATCGAGGAGGGAATGAAGATGTTATCCGATCTCGACCCATGGCTCCCTAAGGAGGAAGTCTAAGCATTGTCAATGGAGGATCACATCCCATTCAACTTGGATCCCAAACATCCTAATCAAATAGTTATGATCGGGTCTTAGCTAAAGCCTAATATCAAAGCAAGCTTCGAGAAGTTCTTAACGAAATACTAGGATGTCTTTGTCTAGTCTCGTGAGGACATGTCTGGGGTCGACTCGAGCATTATCAACCATCATTTGAACGTCAATCCCAAGCATAAGCTCGTCATTTAACAAAAGGAGAGCCTTCAACTCGGAGAGGTATATTGCTATAAACAAAGAGGTCCATAAGTTACTCAAGGCTAGGTTCATCCATAAGGTCACTTATCCCGAGTGGCTACCAAATGTGATCCTGGTCAAGAAGGCCAATGGGAAGTGGCGTGTCTGTATTGACTTTGACTTAAATAAAGCCTGCCCAAAAGACTGCTTCCCCCTACCCCTAATAGTCCAATCGGTGGATGCTACTACCGGCCACCAATAACTAAGCTTCATGGATGCATACTCTGAATACAACCAGATCAGAAAATCCAAGCAGGACCAAATTAAGATCGCTTTCACCACCGACCAAGGGTTATTTTACTATGTTGTTATGTCGTTTAGGCTGAAAAACACCGAGGCTACACATCTGCGCTTGGTAAACAAGATGTTTGCTTGGTAGATTAGGAAATCCATGTACGTATATATGGACGATATGCTCATGAAGTCGATCCAAGCAAGTGATCACATTGTCGATCTCCAAGATAGTTTCAATGTCCTCCATGAGTACAAAATGAAGCTTAACCAAGCCAAGTGTGCATTTAGTGATATCTGGGAAGTTTCTTAGATTCATGACCAATCACCACGAAATTGAAGTCAACCCTACTAAAGCTCGAGCAGTATTAGACGTGCACTCACCATGCACCGTCAAGGAAGTCTAAAAACTCACCAAGATGATCGCGGTCTGTCAACAAGTGTCATCATTTTTTCCAGGTACTCAAGGGAAGGTTTAAGTGGAACAGAGAGTATAAGGAAGAATTTCAAAGCCTGAAAAGGTACTTATTAGCATCTCCTTCCTGTCCAAACTTCTACTAGGAGAGATACTTTATGCCTTCTTGGCGACGTCCGAGAAAGAAGTAAGCTTAGTCTTAGTCTAGGAGGATAAAAGAATCCAAAAGCTTGTCTATTACAATAGCAATGACTTTAAGGGAGCCGAGAAGAAGTGCCCTCTATTGGAAAAGCTAGCATTGGCCCTTATCACATCTACTTGGAAGCGCCAACCATACTTTCAAGGGCACATCATCCGAGTCACGACCAAGTACTTTTTACGTCAAGTCCTCCAAAACCTATAAATTTCTAGTAGGACGACCAAGTGGTTGGTCAAGCTTGGAGCTTTTGAAATCCATTTTATACTATGGATGGCCATCAAGGTGCAAGATTTGGCCGACTTCATAATTGAGTTCATGGAAGCCGACCATGCCACTCCTTCAGCCAAAAAAGCACTTATAGAAGACCCTGACCCTACCAGTAGTAGTACCAATAGGCATGAGCTTAAGTGGAAACTATTCGTGGACAGATCCTCCAGTGGGAATAGGTCAGGAGCCAGACCTGTCCTCGTCAGCTCATATGACAACAAAACTAGTTACATACTTTGGTTTAACTTCAAGGCCTCTAATAATGAAGCTAAATATAAGGCACTGATAGCTGATCTTGGAATTGCACGAGAGCTCAAGTTGGATCATATTCATGTGCATAATGACTCGATGCTCATGGTGTAGCAAGTGATTAGAGGATTTTAATCACAAAAAGAAAGCATGGTGGCATAGTTGAAGAAAGTCAGCTCTACTCGGGCAATTCAAGAGTTTACAAGTCATGCAAATCCCCAAGGCTGAGAATGCTGAGGCCGATGTACTTGCCCGACTGGCCTCAAGGCTCGAAGAAGGCAACCTTATGTCAGTACTTATTAAGAGGCTCACCGAGCTGAGCATTCGAAGAATAGACAATATAAATGAAGCAACCAAACAAACAGGGACCTAAATGGACCCAATCATCTAATAACTGGCCATAGCTAAACTGCCTGGTGATCGAGAAGAAAATCAATGTATTTATAACATCTCGGCACAGTATTTGATGATAAGGGTAAACTTTACCAACACAGCTATACAACGCCCTACCAAAGATGTGTCGAACCATCAAAAGCCAAGCATCCCATGGAGGAAGTCCACAATGGGCTATGCAACGACCACCCTGGTGTATGATCCTTATCCCTTAGTTTTCCGTCAAGGGTATTACTGGCCAATCATAGATCAAGACTACAAAGATTATACCCTTAAGAGCTTCAAATACCAGCAGTTTGCCTAAGTGATCAAACATCATCTCGAGCCACTCAATTCAGTCATATGTGCTTAGCCCTTTGCCAAATGGGCTATCAATCCTATAGGACTTCTTCCTATAGTCCGATCACAGTTCAAGTATTGCGTAGTCTCCATCTATTACCTTACAAACTGGGTAGAAGTTGAGCCTTATATCGAGATCACTGGGGCAAAAAATACCAACTTTGTCTAGAAGAACATAATTTGTTGATACAATATCTCGCACACCATTATTACCGACGATGCCAAGCAATTCAAAGCAGCAAGCCTTCTGAGGATGTGAGAGTAGCTTGACATCAAGCAAGTTTTTTTCGCTAGGAAACCCTTAAGGCAACGGGCAGGTTGAGGCCATCAATAAGACCATCAAGAACAATCTATAAAAAAAAGTTTGAAGTTCTCGAGGGTGCTTGGATCGACGAGCTTTCGAAGGTCCTCTAGCCTTACTACACGACTGCTCAAACTGCCATAGGAGAGACCCCTTTCTCCCTGATCTATAGTGTAGAAGTGGTAATCCCAGCTGAGATGGGTTTGCTAAGCTACAAAGTGGAGCACTATGATGTGCAAAAAAAAAGCCGAGTATATGATGGCTGAGCTTGATTTAGTGGAAAAAAAGTATGACGTCGCCTACATCCAAACTGGTGCTCGGAATCAGGTTATGGCCCAATATTGTAACAAACGGTTCCAGCTAAGAAGCTTCAAAGTTAAAGATCTAGTCTTGAAGAAAGTCCTTGTCAACAAACTCAGGCTCGGATCTTTTTAGGCCCAAGTGAGATGGACCATTGAAAGTGATTGGCATCGTCTAGCCAAATACATACGAAATTGCGAATGTTGAAAGAAACGTGCTCGCCCATCCATGGAACACTGAGTACCTGAAGAAATTCTATTACTGACTTGAGAACCAGACCCCCTTTTGACCTCGGGTGCTAATAGTTATTCTTTTTTATAAAACCTCTATAAAGATCTACCGACCAAGGCAATAATAAAAAAGTGTACATTTAACACTAATGAATGAATACATTTTTGAGAATCTTCTCTTCTAAAGATAAACAAAGAATGGACCAAGACAAGATATAAGATAGCAACTCAAGCTTGGACCACTTTTAACTCCCATCAATTTGAGGGCTGGTTGGCATAAGGCCCGGCCAAAGTTGAACTTAAGATACAAGTTTGCTAGTCTAATAAAAATACGAACTACCTAACTTAGGAACACTAAGTTCGAGATGACCTAGGATTTAAACTTTCGACTATAACTAGACTTGTCAAATTCCCAAAGGATTTTAGCAATTCTAGGGGACCTAGGTGCATCATGGACACCCTAAACTTGAGCAGACTACACTTAAAAAATAAATATAATAAACAAATTCGGACAACTCAACACTTGAGAAAATTTGAACATTGTATAAATGATTGTTTGGGGAGGTACAATAGCTAGGCATCTCCCATTCCTGGATGCAAAAACAAAAAAAAAAACAAAAAACAAAAAAAAACAACACAAAAACAAACAAAAAGTAAAGCAAAAAGGACCTTAGGCATTGGGCCGAGTGTTGTCTCCAGCATTATCAATGTCAAAATCAACCACGGCCTGGTCCGTGTTTTGTTCTTCCCCATCGCCGTCCCACTTGGTTAGGGCTGGGTTCTCCTCCTCTTCCTTGTCCTCCTCTTCCTCGACACTTCCCTCCTCTTTAGGGTAGACGACTAGCGACCAGTCGACGATGCCGCCTTAGGATGCCTCTTAAGGATATCATCCTATAAGTCCTTCATCTCAAGTAATTATCGGAGAACTTTTTAGTGCCCTTGAAGTCCTCCACTACCTGGCGTGCCCTATTGGCCAACCTTCTAGTGTCGTTCATGCTCCATTGTCCTGGCCTAGGCTATTTCTTGGACCATCAAAAGGTTGGCCTGAGCCTTTTGGGCTTCTTTTTGGGCCTTATTAGCCTCCTCCTTGGCTGCCTTGAGCTTCGCCTTGCTCCGAGTCAGCTCATCAGTGTTCCTTTCAACTTTTCCTCGACCTTAGATCTCTTATCAAAGGCTTTATTGGCCCTCCCCCTCTATACTTTGACTTATTGCTTAGCCTTGAGGTCGGCAACGTTAAATGTAGTGCAAGCCCACAAGGTCCAAGATCAGTGGAACTTCAATTAATAAGAACCCCATCAAAGGAGGGACGGTTTGAAATCTAAGACAATACCTACCTAGACCAAGTGCTGGAAAGCTGACTCAAAGCATTCCCAGTATGGATTATGCCAAATAGAGTTGAAGAACTCCTCTGGAAGTGCCAGATGGCTAAAATACACCACGACAGACGGGCGTAGAGGATACCAAGTTGTCCTCAGTTAATCGGTTGGAGGAACCACCAAGGGAGGTGGTGGGGTGAAGGTATGTTCTGGCTTGTCGAACCCCGGTGTTAGGAGACCAACCTAAGCTATTAGGAGCTCAGGGCCTAGGAGCTTAGGGGGATGACGACGTCGATTTGCTTGGTCCAATCAGATTTCTTCCTTTTGCTCCCAACTTTGCCCTTTCCTTTGCCCTAGTTTAGAGCTCTATCATTCTCCAGAGCCTTTCCTCCCTAAATAGCTGCATGGAAGACATTCATGCAAAATAGGAGAAAGCAAGTCAAGCCTCCAATCCAGAGCCGCCTTGGTAGGTATATCTATCGTATAACATCCCCAAGGTCCTACTAGGCAATGGACAGCCCCATGTAGGGGGCACCACTATAAGAGTCCTCAAAGCTAGATGTTGATGGCACCCCGCCTGCTGCCCAAGTCAGGAGGAACTTGACCCGAAGAGATTTGTAATCCTTTACTATGCAATTGTTACTTACTCAGGCAGCTGAGCAAGATGAACATCATCATGTTTAGGGTTGGTTGAGCTAGAACCCCTAAACCAACCATAGTTTTTAAGCTACTCTTGCTCAGCAAAAATGCTAGTTGCTAAACATGGTCAGGCTTCATTGTTAGGTCTTTTGAGGCTTGCCTGACCGACCCTAATGTCAACGGCCTCTTCAACCATATGTAGCCCTGCTCGAACTTCATGGGTACCACCTAGTTGACGAGGACTTTTTCTCCTAGCTGGCATAGCCAACCTCTATTAGCATAGAACCACTCAGACTTCCACAGCTTATCTGATTCAAGGTTTTTGAGGATGAATTCCTTAAAGAATCTAGTGAAGTAGTACCACTTGACCTGCCATATGAGTTTTTTCATCTTGAACATCTGCTTAAAAGCATCCCACGACATCTTAGAAGCATAGTTATACATCCACAGTATGTACATGTCAATCATCAAACGATAGCACTTGAGCTTCAGCTATGCGGCATATATATTTAAGTTGTTAAGGGCTCGGCTCATGAACAGACCTTGGTAAACAAAATCCTACTCAGAAGAACTCCACATATAATGTAATGCAACCTTCTAAAGGTTTTGCAAGGAATCCTTAGGGTCAGGTAGGATCAAGATCACATTGTCAAGAATCTCATATTCCTGACGTAGAGCATCCAGGTGGGCTTGGGTCATCGCCAAAGTATACTCGGTCGCTGAGGTCTGCCTACGCCAACATACTTGGTAGATCACGACCCCCCAGAACCTTATTTCCTGAGGTGAAGATGCCTCTGCCTTGTTCTGGGCACCGTCACCTCCCTCAGCTTGTTGCCTCTTCTCAACGTCACTCGTTCCTTTGATGTTAACTTTGCCTGCAATTTGGGCCTCCTCAGTATTGCCCTAGCCTGACAAGCTCAGCCCACTTGCATTGGCCACCAAGCAGGCTTGCTTTTGTTCAGTCAGCTGAGACATGCCTACGGTGCCACTTCGATGTATGGGTCCTTCTCATCTACATGGTCGAGTTAGGACTATTCCTTTTAGGAGATCCAAAAACTCCTGCTCAAGGGCTATTCCATATCCTAGAATCAAAATTTTGGGCCAATTGTGCAGCCCCTTATTGGTTGGTCACCCTGCTAGTACTTTCCTTCCTTTCCATAAGGCTCAAATGGTCGGAGTCAGTACTTTCATCCGACCAGGAGACGTTAACTGATTTGTTTTTGGAATTACTTAAATCATTTATTTCCTGTTCAAAAATTACCTTCTAGGGTGAGTAAAGGTTCTCAGACGACAAATAATTAGTCTACAAGTTGAGTTCTACTCGAGAAGGAAGCACAATCTCAGAGAAATTTAAAAGCACAGTAAGCCAAATGGGAGGGGGCTCCCTCTATTTATTGTAAAGGGTGGGCACTGAATACGAAGAGGTGCAATGATTAGACTCATCAAGAAGATAGCCAATAGCAAGTTGACACGTGTTAATTGAGTTCGACGACCAAAGCATCACCTGTAATGGGTCGCCTCAAGAAACCTTTCGAATCCCACGATCCTGAGAACATCCATCCGAGGACCATATCAACCGGCTGACCAAAAATGCTTGGGTGGAGTGCAACCTAGCTGAGCATTGACCAAGTGTATTAGGGGGCTACTATTGGGGTATGCTCGGTTGCACTTCCTGAGGAGCTTGCCTTGGTTTTTTGGCCACCCTACTCAGTCAAAGTCATTTTAGGAGTTCAAACAGCTCCCAATTGATCAGTCTTACTCTCTGAGGTGGTTCTAGCATCGTCATTAACTGCCACTCAAGGTGTTAATCTCTTCAAGAAGAATATATGCTCAATTTGAATCGATATGATGGTGCAAAATTAGGTAATAACTCATTCAAAGGCCACACATGGCCCCTTTACGGCTCTTAGATAAGGGTTTGCCCTCCACCTGAGATTGTTACATATGTCACTTACCATCTTGAGACCACTGTATAGTGCACCCAGGTCATGGGGCAATCAGCCCTATACTCGGTCCATATGAGGTATTATAAATAGGATCATTGACTTCATTTTCAAGGTAAATGGACTCTTTCATACCTACTATTCGCCTCTCTCTCAGCTGAACAGGTATCTAACTTGAGCGTCAAAGAGCCCTTGGCTAGCACCACATCAGTATCCCCCTTGACCTCTGATGCGCTCCTTCTTTTTGAGGGTTCACCCCGAGAAGCTGGGACGGGTAGGATAGGTAGTCTGACCACCATGCGCTACCACACATGGTGTTGATCAAGAACAAGGCATAAGTAGGTACCACTAGTAAGTTCTAATTAAACGTTCAAAGGAATAAAACGTACACCAAGCTTTAATAATTGGATGCTTACAAGGCACACAAACAATCGAGCACACAAATAGCTCTTTAACATAATCCGCTATAATTAATGGAAAAATTTGCCCCATTGAGACTAAAAAAACCATAAACCGAAGGTCATCCATAGTATCATCTGGCAACAAACAAAACATATTGGACATACAACTAATAGCAGAGAATGGAGAGACCACCTTCATTATTATTGACTCAAAGCAAGAGTAACATAACAAAGCAAAATACCTAACAAGTAGAATACAACAGGCCATTATTTGAAACAAACAACTACCATGAAAATGAAATGAAACTCTACTCATACAACAAAAACACCCGAGTAGAAAATAAGCCATACAACCAAAGGAGCCATGAAACCCATATCTAACCAAAGTAGGAACCAAAACAAAAGGGGCTTCTTCAAGTTAGCATGTATGCCCATGCACAACCACCAGCCGCGATTGAGCCCGACACATGCCACCCTCCAAGGAAAGCAACGCCGCAGGGACCCAAACCCCCTAGATGCCCACCCCTCGAAAGACCCACGTGTCCCACGCCAATGAGCGCCACTGCAAAGCCGCCCTCCTCTACACGCTTCCACCTTCGAGCCAAACCCAACCCCTATATAACCTCTACAATGGCGGACCCAAGAAAAGCCCACATAGAGCAAACAAAGACCCACCTCCTTTTCGCCATAGTCGACCCTCTTCGGCCACATGACCATCCCCACCATCGAATCTCCTACCAATAGAACTAGTAGCTTCATCTCTGGGGCTGGGAGTCAACATTCTAGCCCAGCACCGCCACCAAACTATGGCCCCCCAAAAGATAGGCACCTACAAAACCTTAACATTCCTCAGAAAACAAAGAGAAGAGGCAAAGTCTCACATTCATGGTATGAATGGTAATATATATATATATATATATATATATATATCTTATATTAACATGCTTAATTCTTAAATTCCAATAATGCCCAAAATGCACCCTTATAGTTTTAAGCTACACAAACATTATAGGACTAGCGCATTCATTTCATCTTTCAAACATTGCGCAAAAGTGCCATTGTATGCTTACTGAAAAAAAAAATTTCTTGTGTGTTTGGCGCTCAGTTAAAACAAATTGGTTTTAACCCACAAACAATGTAAAGCTTTCAGTAACTACAGTAAAAAAGTAAAAAGTTGCTATAGTATAAAACTCTTACATGCTATAATGTTTTTAATCAAAATTGGTTATCACCATTAATTCTAAGCACGCTTCTCAAACACTTTATTAATTAAATGTCTCTCTTGTTTTACTCTCTTATGCTTATTATCTCAAGCCTTTTATTTTTCTGTTTTTGAGTTTCTTGTCTGTGAAATTTTTATCTGTCTTTTTTCTACGTTTTATATTCTTGCTGTTAATTTTAATTTTGTTTTTGGCTTCGTATTCTTCTTGATTATGACACAGTGGATCTTAAAAAAAAAAAGAGTTTATCTCCAGTAAAATATATACTTCATCTTTTTGTGTTAAAACTTTGGCTCGTGGACACCAGAGTATTGTAATCAACTTTTTGAAAAAATTAGATTCGAATTTATTGGAAGAATATTTTACGGAGGAATGAGAAGTTCTTTCTTTGATTTTTCCAAGAACTTATTCTACTCTACAGAGATAATGTAAAAGATCGAATTTGGTATTTGGATATGTTCTACATCAACAAACTGGTCAATCATAATCCAACTGCAATCCTTTTAATAATGTGTTTGGATGGTATGTTCAAACTGTTATTTCGAACTAAAAACATTATAACATTTCAAATTTTATGAAAGTAAATATTGGCAAAACTAATTCAAACTAGAATTTTGTCTATATCGATGAACTTGAACTAAACATACTATAAATATATGCACTACATTGGAGGTAATGGATTAAGATATTGAAGAGAATGTCAAGTTTTCATTTATTTTTTTTTTCTTTCTTTTCTTTTTTTTTTTGGAAACAAAAATATGCTATAGTAGTAAGCTTCTACCAAAATCATTTTCTTGTGCTCAAAATGCATTAAACATATCTTGAAAACATTCCCGTTATGTACATAGGTTCGAACTGGTGTGGTTTAAACCCGTGGTTTTGAACTTCTATGGTTTAAACAATAATTTTAAACTGAGTTTGAAATGTAAAGGTATGAAACAAGAATAAAATATCACGTTAGAGAATTGATGTTTGAAAAATTATGGTTTACAAAGAAAAACGAGAATGAAAACATTTTTTTACAGTAATAAATAGTTCAAAACGGTTAGAATTTCAGGGGTAATTAAGTTCTCAAAAACATTTTGGCCCATTTTAAACCATTCTCATCGTTTTGAACCATTTCTTTCTTTCACATACCAAATCCATGTTTTTGTGGCCTATAGATTCAAAGTCACTTAGTGAGGTTTTAAACCTTGTACGAAACGACATGCAGACAATTCTTATCGTTTTGAACCATTGTTTTAATTTGTTTACCAATTACCCATACAAATGTATAGATTCAAACGGCGGAAACCCATGTATCAAATGCCTCATTAGATTTTATAGTTATAAATTAGTTTGAAGACCTAGCCAGAAATTCGGTGAAAAAAAAAATTGTAATAGAAAAATGAATAAAATGGGAACAAAATGATAAGAGAAAAATACATATATAATTATATCTATATAAATATGGTTCAACGGTTACGTTTTCAATGGACATTTTATATTAGCCGTCTGACATAAATTTGATGATTATAACGAAATAAATAGTTAACCCAAAAAAAATATTTCGACAATTGACAAGCATTTTGTTTAGAAATCTTCTTAAATATGATTTAGGTGAATAATTTTTTTATAATCTGCTACATGACTTTTTTATTTTTTGAATAATAAAATGTAAACTAAAGTTTGGTTACATAATTCTTTATGATTTGGTGAATTATACGGAATTATTGAAGATTACATTTCAATGATCCCAAGGACAATTGTAACTTTATTTTTATGCAAATAAATTCATTGCGAAAAAGGCCTCCGAAGAGGATGAATATGGAGCAAAGGCTCAATATATCTCCGAAAAAAATTCCTACAAGCAACTTCATTCCTAGTGATTTAAACATGCATTACTTTATAACTGGGTCATTAGCGTTAAATGTACATTGCATTTTCTTAAGAGAAACGCTATAATTACTCTTTTGTCATTGTTTGTGTTCTTTTTTTATCATGTGTCCTACTCGCCTACTTTTGGGGAAATAAAAGCTTAATTGCTAACCATTCTTTTACCAATTGTTACAAAGTTACCATTCTTAAATTTTACAACATTATCCATTGTAAGTTTAAGTATTTACTCCCCTTTGGTTTTTTTTTTTTTTTTTTTTTTTTTGACAATCTTCCGTTTGTTCAGCAAAAAGCTACTACACAAAATAATTTTATTGTTTGCTGGTGCATAATAGCAAAATTAATGTTTCAAGATTGTGCGTTAATAACTCTGGATTTTTCAAGGAGGGCGAGGCCTCATATATTGGGACTCAAATACTCTTCCTATTTTGGAAACTAGTATAGTAGCGTGCACTTATGTCCAAAGGCAAAAAATATATATAATCCCGTTCAAAGACGATTTCGTTTCTTGTTCCTAATAATTCTGTTTAAATTCTTGTTTTGATACCATTATCAAATCGCATTATGAGAAGTGGAAAAAGAATCCAGCGCAATTTGACTTTAATGCACCACTAAATATATATATATATATATATATATATATATAAAGGAACTAAACTAAAGGAACGACTCAATTGTCAAAAACTGCAATTGAAATAGCTGAATGCTAATAAAATCAAACAGTACCGCATCAAGGGGCCAAAATATTGCTACATCGTGCAGATGGAACGATGACAACCACCACAAAAAACTGCAAGTGAATCTTGCCGTGTATATAAATAATAGAAGACCTCATATAACCAAACTTATAAAATTTTGTGAGTGCAAATGAAAATCCATAGCATCAATGCACGTTCTTTCGAAAAGAATTCTACAGTCATGAATTTTCACAGGGCCTATTTTTCTTTTCCCCCAACTGGGTATTTTCTCTGTGCTCTCGAAACTTCCAAGCTTCAGTTCAGTCCGCACGGCTGTCGCTGCTAGTTGCAGATGATCTCTTACCACCATACTTCTGTAAACATTGAAAGGTCATCGTCACTATATATGCAAATGATGCTCTAAAAATGTGTTAATTAAGGCAAAAATAATAAAAAAAGGATACAAAGTTCACCTGCTTCCCAATGTTGAACGGAATATATTTGTACTTGATCATGTGTGCAATTTGGCGCCTCATTGTGAGGACAAAGAGGACAATCCAGTAACAAAGTAGGATGGGCCAAAATACAGGAACATCAAACATGGAAAAGAAGGTCATGACAAAAGCTATGCAGAAAGCCTTTGTGAACGAGTACCTGGAACCATGCAACAAAATAAAAGGAAAACGAATAAATACAGGAAACTGATTCCTACTGAATCAAAGAAGTACATCCATATGCCGCTTTTAATACATCCAATCAACTGAAATTAATTCAAAAACAATAAAACACCAAAAGATAAAACTCTTAAAACGCATCCGGAAAAAATCATCCAAACATAACTGCTCAAAACACTCGAGAAGAAAACTATACAACAACAATGCAGTGGGGCCTACACAGCCCAATTTACAACACCACTCAGAACAACAACTCAAAAACCAATTCATTAGCTAAACTGACCCCTATTCGCTTTCAAAGCAACCGGGCTCAGCTCAACAAAACAAGAGAAGCTGCATGCCAAAGAGAGACTCCCAATCAGGTAAGACACCTCATTTTCATTTTCTAATCAATTTAATAGTCTTAACGATTCTAGCATGCACGTGTGAAAATAAAAAATACCATCTAGGAACATATAATTGAACATAAATACAGGATATCTTGGGATAGTAGTTCATCCATCATGAAACCGATTAGATTATCTTTATATATTAGCCCACTAGAAAGCTCCTTCTGCGTCATATAAATAACTAGCTGTTCTTCAGAACATAAAAAATAATAAGCACTTCTTAGAATACCCAAGACAGACAATCATTGTAAATAATATGTTGCCTACAGGAGACACCTAGCATCCTAGAAATTGGCAGATCCTGAAAGCAAATATAAGTCTCAAATTTGAGGCAGCAATAACTGAAAGCATATTGAAAATACCAGCTTAGGATTTTAATGTTGAAACAGACATCTTGATGCATGAAAATATGTATTCCAGGACTTTGTAGACAAGTTCTATTAGCGATTAGGAACTGGAAAATTTACAATGACGAAAGGAAATAAGCTGATACTTGGTAGGGATGTTCTGGAAGAGTTAAATTAATTCTCTTCCATAAAACTACACTGTCCAAGATACCACTATTGCAGAAAATTTGGACACCCTAAGCCCAGATTTTCTAACCCTTAGAATAGTGCACAGGGCCCCATATGCAAAGCATAGCATATTTTAGCGCTATACTTGTTGCATCTTACCTTTCATCACTGCTTACACACTCTTACCCCCAAGTAACAAAATAAGGATAATAGAAAAGAACTCAAAAAATGAAACCTTAAAAGAACCAACAAGCCATAGAGCCTCAAAGAATACAAAGACAAGATAAATCATCATTACAGTGCAAAAATTTTAGTAACATCAGCTAAATAATACCGAGGAAAAAGATCTTTAGTTACCAGAACTTAAACTCAGGAAGTCGACGAATGAACGGCTTAAACTCATCGGAACCCTTTGTCGGCAGCAAAGGCCCGTCTGAAGCTTCCATTTCCGGATCAGCCAATGGCGACAAAAACCCAATTAACAGATTCAGCAGATAGATCCCCAGCCCGTAAGAAATAATGTAAAAGCCCTGAACATAATAGACCCGCACAGCATAAATCACCAACAAGACAAGGGTTCCAATCCATCTATACATTGTGTGAGGCGTACTCTTGTCCAAATAATACTGAAAGAGCCTCGACACGTCGTGCACCCATTGATTCGCCGGTGCCGCTGCTGCCGCAGCACTATTGCCCCCAACTCCCTCCATTAAATTTTTGAGGTTTCACAACCTGCCAATAGCTCTTTCTAAGATTCAATCAAGTCCAATACTAACATATGCATTTGCACATATGCTTTAATAAAGAATACCGAAATTAATGAAACATATAATCCTCAAGTTAATAGATTAGCATAACACCGAAGGCCGTACATTAGTACTGTTGCAATAAGTTGTAATGAAATGTGGGACTCCGGATAACTTGGAGCCTCGCATAGAGTATCGGAACTTTACAAAACCAACAAATCGCAACAAGCGTCAACCAATTATTCCATTTACGAAGAACATTTGCAATTAACCATAGAATTTTCATTTGTTCAGTTAGGGTTTTGCAAAAAAAAAAAAAAAGTCGAGTAAACCAAGAAGCAGATCTAGAACTAACAAATTCCCAAAAAAAAAAAAAAAAAGAACCCAGATTCACAGACGAAGAAATAATCCAAATCTTGAGAGGTTTCACAAGAAATTTTACATGATTCAAAAAGAAGAATGACCCAGATCCAGAATCAAATTAAGAAGTAACAATGAAGAGAGAGAGAGAGAGAGAGAGAGAGAGAGAGAGAGTAAAAGAGAGGGGGAAAGAAAGCTGACCTGTGATGACCGAAGAGGTTAGAGAGCAGAGGAGAATTTGGAGGGGGGGGGGGGGCGGGCCCCAAGAAAGGTTTGATGGAGGCGAGAAGCTAGCAGATGCTGATCTATTTGGGTTTGGGCTTTAGTTTTTTTCGATTCGATGATTTCTTTCTCTTCATCTTCTTTTTTAATCCTTTTGTCCCCTCAAAATCGTCCAAATGTTTAGTTTACAATTAGCTAGTCAAAGGGTGCACCTGAGGGTGATTTGGTAATTTGGTATATTTGACCATCATTCTAGGCCTCCTTCCTTCATGGGAAAATTTTAATTCAGCACATTGTATAAATTTGAGTTTAGTATTTTATATTTTGAAACATTTTATATTTATATCCATACCTTGATTTTTTAAAAATTTATTTTGATACTTAGAGGTTTTTTTTTTAAATGAAAAAAAAAAACACAAATATTTTTATTGTATAAAACAATTAATTGATCTAAAATTTTTAATCAAAAAAATAATTTTAAAATCCTTGTGACACTGCAACCAAACTCCCTAACCCAACAAAAGAACCGATATATTCCTTTTGTTTCTGGTTTTTAAGCTTTTGCTCCCGTTTTCTTTTTTTTTTTTTTTTTTTGCTTTTCCTTTTGTTTCCGATTCTCCTCCTCTCAAAGTATTTCTAAATGTTGTGGTGTGCATTAACCATGCTACAACTGTAGGATCAACGCTTGTAGAATCAACGTTTGTAGAAGGAGAATCAGTTCCTGTGACCAAAGGTGGTTTGGTAATTGTAGACATTTCTGCTCCATAGTTGAGGTTAATGATCTTGCAATTTTTATTTCAGTAACTGTGGTGAGAAGGACTAAAATGCATATTTTAGTTGTTGTTTTGTAAAGTATGGTCTGTCATGATGTTGTATGAATGTGGTTATGGAATATGTTTTGTAAGCCATACCATATGCTTGATGAAATGCTCCAATGAGTAACAAACTAATTTATAAACTTGTTTTTGCAATGTTTTAATTTATTTTAAATTTTTTTATCCTTTTTATTTTTTCCTGATTGTGAAATATCAGGATTTCCAATTTGAGTTGTGTATCTTATATGTTGTGTAGCTAGAGTTAGTGACAATGTCGTCGTCATGCTCGAGTTGTGGGGGAGGGCGTGGAAGGAATGACATATAGTTTTATAATAGGATGTGCAACTGCAAATCCAAGGTTGAAGTCATAATCAGTGAGAGTGTTAATAATCCAAATTGTCTAATGTTTAGGTGCCGTGGTAAGAAATATGGGTGGCATAAGTGGTGGCACTATGAGAATGACAATGGCGAAACGTTGGAAGTTAATGTGAATAAAGAGAGGAGTAGAAGCAATTTTGGGTAAGAATAGAGAGATGAAAATGTGAAGGCCAACATTATGGATGTGAAGGCCAACATTAATGTGAAGGACTGGATGAAATGGTTGCTAATAGTTGTACTATGCATCATTTTTTTGTTTTGATTTTAGTTGTTGTTAAATGATGTAGGAAATGGTTTCAAGATGTATTTTTCGTTTTGAGTTTAGTTGTTGTCAAGTGACTTAGTTCATGGTCTCATTATGCATTTTTCATTTTGATTTTATTTGTTGTTAAGTGATTTAGTAAATGGTGTCAATATGTATTTTTCGTTTTGCTTTGTTGTTGTTAAGTGAACTCGGCAATGTAATAGTTAAGTAAGCTTAGTTATGTAAATTTTGTTATGGCTGCAGATTTTGCGCAGTTTAAGTGGCATCTATGTTACACAAAACTCTTTGATTCTTATGCATTTTTAGTGTAATATATTAGGTGCAACTCACACAAGATCATCTTGTACTTTATATAACATAAATTCATTTCCATAAATAAGGAGCCATAATCTGATCAAATCATCCATTATTACAAGTGTAACTAATGCTGTCTTCTTTAACTGACGATATGTAATGTTTAACGATTTTATGCATCAATATGAATAAAATTATGTCTTAGAAGCACATCTTGTGTAATAATTTTAATATGATATTTATGATGATGAAATTTATTATGAACTAACAATTGTTACAGTAGATGGACTAGAGAAATTTCAATGACATAAAGTGCCTAATATATGATTATTATGTTTTGTTCATAAATTGTTTGTTTTGGTGATCTATATAGATTTTTTCTATTATTTGAATATGATATTTTGATTCTTAAAAATTTTAGAAATTAATTTTGGAATTTTCAGTTTGCAAAAAAGAAAAAAAGATCAAAATGAAATAAAATAAAATCAACGTGCATTATCATACTCACCACCACCCGACAACTTCCACTCACTCACGCTCCCCTCCATCACTCTCATTGTTGTCCTCATTTTCGCCATCACTCTTATTGTTGTCCTGATTTTCTTTATAACTAAGGAAACGTACAAAACCATTATTCATTGCTTGTGAACACTCTCTTTCTCTCATTTTCCATGTTATTCTCCCGACAACCTGCTTCATTTTCACATTGCCACCACCTCACTTGCTCTCCTTTCTTTAGGCTGCTTCTACTTTGTCTGCCTCTCTACATAATAACCCCTAATCAAATGTTTAGATCATATGATTACTTCCACTTCCACTCTCACTGTAATGACCATGAGAAATTCATTAATAAAGCCTAATATTTAATTGGGTTTAATTAATGAATTTACTCTTAAAATCTATAATAATTGTAAAATTATGATAATGTATAAATAAGCAGTATTAATTGAAAATTTCACTACGAATGTGATGCAATGATGGATATTGTTAATACAGATGTTATGAGTTTAAATACTCAAGAATTTGTAAATAATATCCATAAAATAAATTTTATATCACAATTAATTGTAAAATTGTGATACAAACAAATGAGTAATTAGAATATAAATAAGACATAGAGTCCACCAAAATCTTAACTCAGTGTGAAAAGGAGGCCGATACAGTATAAGTATACTGCTAAGTAAAAATACAAATATGATAAATGTTATGTTTAGCCTCCAAAAGTACACCAAAGGCAAGTAAAATATTTTATATAGTCTAAGGATATGTGGTGCACTAATTTTACCATGGCAATGTAAAAAAATACTGTGCGGTAAAAAATTACACAGTATAAATTTTTTGGGGCCCACTAAGTGGACACCCATTGAAATTCTATTGGGCCATCAATGCTATGAAAGGTGGCCCAATCTCATTAAGACACCTAGTAACCCAATGGATTACTAGTGAGTCACTTAAAGGGATAAGCATGCGTTAAATGCAAGATTAGCCAAAAAAAAAAATTTTCCTTCCTTCTTCTTCCAAAATCAACAGCCATTGAAGCTCACTCTCAAGAATTTTTCAACTTCACATCTTTGCAAAATTAGCCCCAAGTGAGTTCAAGAAGCAAAGCTCAAGCAATTCCATCAAGTTTTAAGGTAAAAATTTAACTTTTTTTCAAGTTTTCAAAGGAATTTTCGTGGGTTAAGGGAGAAATTGATTCATGGTATTTTTGCATGAAAAATACCTAGGAAAAAAGGGTTCAAAGGAGCCTTGGAAGGCTAGAAGCTCAAAGTTTCTATTTGGGGTAAGTTTTGATTTCTTAAAGTTTTAAAATTATGTGGCTTTTATTTTTATTTTTATTCTTTCAAAGATATGTAGGTTTTCAAATAAATATTTGGTTAAATTCCTTAGACATATGAATTATGGTATGTTGATATTGTGAAAATTTAGGGTTTATTCTGCAAAATGTAGTTTATGTAAAAAGAGTTATTTTTGAATGTTAGTTTTGCAAAAATGATGAGTAGGCATGGAAATGATTTGGACAAGGGTTAGAACTGCCTATACAGGGGCAGAAATACTGTTTAAAAATATTTTTTTACAAAAATAACCCAAGGACCAAATTGTAAGAAAAAGTTTTTTCTCAACAGAATTGAAAAATGCCCAAAAATACCCCTGTGCAGTCAAAATTTTAGAAAAGTTAAAACATGAAAGCTGTAGAACTCAATGAAACTGTAAGATATCATAGACAGCTCGTCGAAAATCTAAACTGTTTGAGAGATTTTAATTTTTTAAGAATTTATTAAAATTGGGAAAAAAGTTTAAAAGGGCAACAATGTCATTTTTAAAAGGATTTAGGGTATGGTACTTTAAGAAAAAATGATCCTTGTGAAAAATAGAAAATTATGGTTTAAAAAGATTAATTTTAGTCCCGGAGGTAAAATTGTCAAAATTTTCAATTAAGGGGCAGAACTGTAAAGTTTTACTGAAATGGGGTATCGATGTGAAATAAGGAGACCCGACACCCCAGGGCGTTATTCTAAGATAGATATGTAACTACTTCTATTAGAATAGTGAAAAAAAGCTCGAAAAGTTAAGAGGCCCACGGAAGGCAAAATCGTTATTTTGCCCGAATAATTTGAACTACTCCGAAATGTTTCAAAAAGGAAAAAAAAGAATGATTAGAGAGATTTTCGCCCTTCATTAGAGACGATAGGGTAGAGTAAGATAAGAGTAAGAAAAACCAGTGGTTTTTAGAGTTATATACAGTTATGCTAACTAACGATCATTTTGTATTGAAACATAGTGGAATTTAGCTAATAGCTTTGTAATTGGCCAACAGAATCTTAGAAGTCTAGGAAAGAGGAAACTGAGGTTGAGTTGCCCAACATTCAAATCAAGTAAGTACCCATCCCACCTATAGTATGGAATTATAGGTATAGAATGTCATGTATGAATATGTATACCTGTGTGCATATCAAGGTGTATACCTGTGTGTATGCTATAATATGAATACCTATAAGTATATTAATGTGTATCTGTAAGTACCTATAAGTATATTAATGTGTATCTATGAGTACACAATTAGGTACCTGTGTCTATAATATGTCATGAACCTATGTGTATATTATTATATACCTGTGTGTACATAAAATATGCACCTGTGTGTATCATGCTGTACAAGAATATTTATATTTCGTGTGTAACATGTGATTATCACTTCATACATGGTATGATAACCATAATAATTGGACTAGTAAACACATAACCAGAATTAAGAATAATGTCGTACCAACTCCTAACTCAAGAGGAGTTTAAGGATATAGTATGGTCTTGGTGTCACGAAGACTTATATGTGCAATGGTACGAACACTTGGGTCCTAGTTAAAGATAAGATATGAAAAGGATAAAGAATATTCATAAGAAAGCATAACCGGATCATGCATTCTATTGAATGTGCATGTGGGCTATATTGGGACTTTCTAGGCGTAAACTCACTAAATATTTCATGCTGTAGGTATTCCGACGAGAAAGTCAGAATAATTTCATTGATGAGCTAGTGGAGAGATAATTAGTGTACAGATTGGGTATGGATTCCGTCGCAATTATGTTTCCGCTATAGTATATTTTAAGTTATTTTGAAACGTGTATATAAGAGTGGTAACATAGTAAGTAAGACAAAAACCTCTCTCAAAAGTACTTAGCAAACAGTGTTGTGAAAGAAAGTTTGCTTATGTAAATATATATATACACTTGTGTTTCAAAAGATGTGAATATCTGTATGTGAAAAAAAAATTCCTAAGTTTTCGCCTATATGTAAGTAAGAAAAGGTTTATCATAGCCCGAAAAAGGTGAGTTGTGACACCCACATTCTCATCCGACAAGATTCGATGGAATGCCATTCACCAATGTTCAAATACCATACCTCCCACATGCCCATAAGTTGGCAACTTTAACACATTTTTTGCATCTCACTTCAAGATTCAGAACACCCATTCATTTTCTCTCTTCCTCACGTCCTTCTTCTGCTTTGATTTCCTCCACACCCAAGAACACACCGAAACACACACACATACAAGTCCACATGCACTCCTTCAATCACCTTACACCCATCGCATGCCTCTAAACTCTACCTTCAACACTCTCAAACACTTTCTAAATAGGGAACAAAGCACTCCTTCAAAAACGGAAGCTAAACGGACGAGTTACGATGTATTTCGTCGAAATTGTCGTCGGGCTAGGAGGGATTTTTGACCCCATTTTGAGGTCAGTTTTCTATCTATTTTTATACCAAGTTTTTACTATGATATTATGGTTTTGGTGGGAATGATTTTATGTAATTTAACGTTTAATTTTGTTTAAGAAACAAAATTTGTTATGAATATTATCTTTAATCCTATTTTTAGGCAAAAACCCATATTTCCAAATTTATTCAAGAAGAATAAACAAGAGATGTTGAGAAAATTTCTTTTGGGCATTGTTTATATATATATATATATGTATATGTTAGACATCTCCCAAAAAATTTCGGATTCATGTAAGCTATTTTTGATTTGTTTGAAAATTTATACTAAATGTTGTTCTTACATTCCTTATACTACCTTTAAATGTGATGATTTTATTTGATGATATTATAGGATGTGTTTAATGCTAGAAAAATTTGTGAATGCTCATTTATATGGCTAGTTTATGCTTGCAAATTTTTAGCTTCATAAGTTAGAATAAGAAAAATAAATCATAGAATCAATACTGCTCACTGTTTCTGTGTTTTTATTTCAACGTTTTTGTAAAAGTTGGTGTAATTGAAAAGTACTTAAAGTGATCCAAACATCATGAAAATGAATATGATACTAGATGTAGATGTTATGAATGTTATACTAAAATTTCAGTTCAATTGGGATTTTGTGTGATTTTATAAAAATTGTTGATCATTGACTACCCATTTATAGTATATGTGGCAGATTGCTTTAATGAATTCTAAAATATAAGAGAGATGGTTATATTTGCTCAAACTTAATGAAATTAATTTTGACAGTAGATTTAGATGGCTAGTATGCCTTGTAAAAATTTCAAAACCATTATAATTTTAGTGATTTTTCTAAAATTTGTTTGTTGTCAGTCCCTGAACCAAAATTCCAACAACATATGCGTGATTTGTAAGATATGAAATAATGACTTAAATTGATCCAATTGTAATAAAATTAAATCTGGTGATTCTTATAGATATTTATAAGGTGTAATGAAAAAATTTCAAGCCATTTCAAATTTTGTGTGATTTTTAAAAATTTATGGAATACTAGCTGTCTAGGTTGTTCATCCAAAAACCAAGTTATGTTTTGAAAAAATATGAAAATGGAACTTAGATTAAACCAAATGTTATGAAATTTATTCCGGTGATATATATACATGTTAGGAATGTTGTGTTAAAATTTAAAAGCTATTGGAATTTTGTATGAATTTATAAAAATCGTGGAGTGTTGGTTGTCGGGTTAAGATATTGAACCTATCTAAAATGTGATAATAGTGTAAGTTAGTTTAATTAGTCAAATATGGAATTGCTTGTTGTAATGATGTTGAATATAATGTTTTGAGTATGTTCTTATATCAAGAATGTTTCTTTTATTACTATGTTATAATATTAAAGATGTTTGAAGCACTTGAGTCATAGGAAGTGGAAAGGAAACTATCCACTTGCAAGAGATTATGTAAAATTTCTACAAAGTCAGGTAAGTACGTTCTTACCTACAACATAGTTAAGAATTATGAAAAGTTTTGAGAAATGTTTCCTTTTAATATGCTATTAATATTTATGAATTTCTCATTCAAAAGACTCCTTGTGTGGCGTCCGGCGCGGGCCCCACCTCAAGCCTCCATAGGACCCACCTTGCAAGGCCCTCGGACTTGTGGCTCTTATTGGTGAACCGTTCCCGTGCCGTCCATTCATCCGTACTGTCCCCTCTGGGGCCCTCTGGCCCCTCAGGGTTTTTCTTTCGCGTCCCTC